>CAUYRH010121647.1:0-10806 GCA_963574655.1 Perodicticus potto | reverse complement strand
ACCTCCAATTGCTGGGCTCAAGCGAGTCTCCTGCCTCTACCTCCCAAATAGCTGGGACTACAGGCGTCCGCCACAACACCTGGCCATTTTTTGGTTGCGGCCGTCATTGTTGTTTGGCAGGCCCAGGCTGGATTCGAACCCGCCAGCTCAGGTGTACGTGGCTGACGCCTTAATCCGTTGAGCCACAGGCGTCGAGCCAAAAAAAAAAATTTTTTTTAAATTTTTTTATTTGTTAAATGTTTCCCTAGGTCAATATCATCAAGAGTTTTTTGTTTTGCAGTTTGGGGCCAGGGCTGGGTTTGAACCCACCACCTCCAGTATATGGGGCCGGTGCCCTACTCCTTTGAGCCACAGGCGCCGCCCTAAAAAAAATTCTTTTTTTTTTTTTCTTAGAATCTTGTATTTATTTCTGTTATGAGAAATACACATTTTATAGTTTAAGTAATATATATTTTACAGAAAATTATTGTATCTACAACATAGTTGAAAAAAAGTTTCTGCTTTGTCATATGATGTTTTAACTTGAGAAAATCCAAGCACATTACCATGGATAGTAAGGCATTTTAATGAAAGCAGATACTTATAATAACAAGAAATTATTAGCATTCATAAGAGAATTATTATTTTTTTTTAAATACATGTATTTTATTATTCTTCATTACATTATTTCCCCCCCCACCCCCCACGGGTTTGACAGAATTTATTTACATTAAACAATACAGAAAACACTAAAGCTCCTGGTAGAGGGAGAGAATTCAAGTGGGTAGAGAGAAGCTCTCTCCGTTCCTCTCCCGGTCTTTCCCCGTCTCCTCCTTTAGGCCTTTAGCCTAATGGATTCTAAAAATGAGTCCTGTGTCAGGTATTTCTTATAAATATCATTTCGTTGTCTGTAGCCTTTTTCACTCTCTTAATACTATACTTCAATAAACAAAAGTTCTTAATTTTTTTTTTTTTTTTTGAGACTGAGTCTCAAGCTGTTGCCCTGGGTAGAGTACTGTGGCATCACAGCTCACAGCAACCTCCAACTCTTGGGCTTAAGTGACTCTCTTGCCTCAGCCTCCCAAGTAGCAGAGACTACAGGTGCCCACCACAATGCCCGGCTATTTTTTTTTTTGTAGTTGTCATTATTGTTTTAGCTGGTCTGGGCCTGGTTCAAACCTGCCAGCCTGGGTGTATGTAGCTGGCACTCTACCCACTGAGCTACAGGCACTGCCCCAAAAGTTCTTAATTTTAACAGCTCAATTTATCAATTATTTCCCTTACGCTTTTTAGTCAAAGGCCTTTAAACATTACCATACCATTATTACATCCAAAAAAGTTAATAATTCCATTATATCAAATATTCAATATTCACACTTACCCAATAATTTCAATTTTCTCTTTTGTAGTTCAATTGAAACAGGCTCCAAATTAAGTCCAGAAACCATCAATATGCCTCGAGTCTTTCAATCTATAGGTTTAACCATTCCTATCTATCCCTATTTCTCCCTGTCTCTTTTTTAACAGGAGGAGAATATTGTGTGAACATGGGAAAACTCTATTTTTCCTGTTCTGGAACCACAGCAACAATCACAGAAGACTTCTGACCAAATGTATAGGGGTCTCTCCCCACACACCAAGCAAGCAGGCAGTTCTACAGAGAACACCAGCTAGGCGTCCGATTCACTCTGATTCACTTCAGACTCTTATCTACCTGAAGATAGCCTCAAAAGCCATAGGTTAAGGACTCAGTCCCACAAAATTGTCCCCTCCCTTCCACCAGGCAGAAGTCCAGGCCTTAGGCACTTCTGACCAACAAGCTTCAAGTTGGGGTTCCTACAAACCCCCTTTGGGTTTAACTAATTAGAAAGCTCATAGAGCTTAAAACGTAAGGGAAACAACTTACATTTACCAGTTCACTACAAAGGATATTTTAAAGGATACAAATAAACAGCTAGATGAAGAGACACGGGCAAGGGCAAGGTCTGGAAGGGTCCCTGTGGAGTTGGGGTACACCACTCTCCCGGCACACAGATGAGTTCTGGTTCACCTTCCTACAGGCCTCCACTTTTGCCACTTTCCAAAAGCTTCCTGAACCTTGTCCTCTTAGGCCTTTTATGGACACTTCATTAGATAGGCCAGATTGATATGTAGACAATCACATAGAAATGTGATTGAACAAAAAGGTATGGTCAAATACTAACCAATGGGGGAAACCCAGCAAGACCTGTCTGTGCAGATTCTTCTTGGTCTCTCTGCAGCATTCCTTCCTCCCAAGTATGAGATTCTGAAATGAGGGTCTTATGGCCTAATTATCAAACAAGATATGTCAGGAAATTTCTGGCCAGCTCCAAGACAAAAAGACAAGAGAAGATTCTGGCCTTGGGGAGAGAAAGGAACAGGTAAAGGGCAGGCAGGAGATGAAGACAGAGAAAGATTCTATTTTCTGAGGCCTGCTTCAGAAGCCTAAAGTGCCCCAACATTATAACAAGAACTAAGAGAGTGATAAGCCAGGAATCGTGGACAAAAACCGTATCATAATATTACAAGTTATCTCCTTGCCATTTACTTACTAAAGCAACCAGGTCATCTACCAAGTGGTACTTTTCCACGTGTTCTTCCATCCCCTGAATTTTCTTTAAGCTAGCACTTGGGAAGGCCATGCATGGTGGCTCATGCGTGTAACCTTAACACTCCAGATTGCCTCAGTTCAGGAGTTTGAGACCAGCCTGAGCAAGAGCAAGACCCTGTCTCTAAAAAAAATAGCTGGCATATGGCGGGTGCTTGTAATCCCAACTACTTGAGAGGCTGAGGCAAAAGGATCACTTGAGCCCAAGAGTTTGGGGTTGCTGTGAGCTATGATGCCACAGCACTCTACCGAGGGCAACAAAGTAAGACTCTGTGTCAATAAATAAATAAATAAATAAATAAACTAGCACTTAGAACTAGAGTTTTAATGAAGCTTGAAGCTCAAGTATGACAAGATTTCTCTATCAAGAGGAACACAGTATTTGGTTGTCTTTGAAGCTCAAGTTTGACAAGATTTCTCTATCAAGAGGAACACAGTATTTGGTTGTCTTTGCAATGGTAGCAGCATTGATGATTATTGCCTCATTCTATTAATTTATTGGAAGCTGGAAAATACTAATATTTCTTATTCTATCATTTTTTTGCTATTTATTCTATAAAGAGAAACTTTCCCTAGTTTCCTAGTCAACTATTTGTTTAAGGTACAATTCATATAGGAAAGGAATAATAATGCCTTAGAACAACCCTCTAAATACTATCCTCAGCCCCATTGTTCAGATGAGAAAACTCACCCAAACCAGTGGTGAAGCTAGGCGATAAGCCAGGCAGTCTAACTCCTGAGTCTATATCTGTAATCACTAGGCTTTGCCTCTCTTAAAATCAAGAAACAAGTGAATACTCAGTATTACTTTGCAAGAAGGAGAGATGACAAAGACATTCACTCATACTGTTACAGTGGCTACCAATTTATTGCCTAAGGAAATATATTAATTGTATCAAAAACCTAAACAACCTAGATCCTTTTTCAGTCAGCAGTTCTAAACAAAGAAACTTAACTGAGAATATCACCTATGTGCAGAGAGAATTTTTACAAGGGTCATTTCATTCAGCACTGCATAAAACAGCAAAAAATCTAAAACAACTTAAAGTGGAACTGCTTGGTTCAGTAAGCTGAAGTGCAGGCCCACAACAAAATGGCAGACCACCATTAAAAATTATGTTGATGGCCTGCTGCATTTAGTCCCAGCTACCCAGGAGGCTGAGACAGGAAGGATCCCTGGAGCCAAGGACTTCAAGAATGGATTGTGCCACGGAACAAAACTCTGTCTCAAAAATTAAAAAAAAAAAAAATGATGTTAAATTATGAACAACTATATGCCAACAACTTGAAAAAGCTAGAGGAAATGGATAAATTCCCAGACACATAAAACCTATCAAGACTGAACCAGGAAAACACAGAAAATCTGACCAGACCAATAACCAGTAATCAGATTGAAACAGCAACAGAAAGTCTCCCCAAAAAGAACAGCCCAAGACCAAATGGATTTACTAATGAATTCTACCAAATTTTTGGAAGAACTAATATCAATTCTTCTCAAACTATTCTCAAAAAGTTAAAGAAAAGGAAATTTTTCCTAACTCATTCTAGGAGGCCTGCATTATCCTGATACCAAAACCAGACAAGGACACAACCAAAAAAGAAAACTGTTAAGTAATATCACTCCTGATGAACATAGATGCAAAAATCCTCAACATGGGGCGGCGGCTGTGGCTCAAAGGAGTAGGGTGCCAGCCCCATATGCCAGATGTGGCAGGTTCAAACCCAGCCCCGGCCAAAAAAAACTGAAAAAAAAAAACACACACACACTATGCTCAAGTGAAATTTATCCCAGGGATACAAGGATGATTCAACATATGTAAATCCATAAAATATCACATGAACAGAATGAAGAACAAAAACCATATGATTATCTCAATAGCTGGGGACACAGCATTTGATAAAATTCAACACGCCTTCCTGATAAAAATTCTTAGCAAATTAGGTATAGAAAGAACATATCTCAACACAAAAGCCTAAAACAGTAATAGTGAGAATTTATGACAAGCTTACAACTGACAATCACTCTGAATGGGAAAAAATTGAAAGCCTTTCATTTGAGAACCAGAACAAGACAAGGATGCCCACCTTCATCACGCTTATTCAGCACAGTACTGGAAGTAAGTAGCCAGAGTAATTAGGCAAGAGGAAGAAATAAAGAGCATCCAAATTGAAAAAGAGGAAATCAAATTGTCCCTCTTTGCAGATACAATAATCTTATACATATATCATTGCTTTTTATTATTACTATTTTTTTTTTTTGTGGAGACAGAGTCTCACTGTATAACCCTCGGTAGAGTGCCGTCACACAGCTCTCAGCAACCTCCAACTCCTGGGCTCAGGCCATTCTCTTTCCTCAGCCTCCTGTAGCTGGGACCACAGGCACCTGCCACAACGCCCAGCTATTTTTCTGTTTTGCAGTTCAGCCGGGGCCAGAGTGAGACCCCATCTCCACTAAAATAGAAAAATTAGTCAATCATGATGGATTGCACCTATAGTCCCAGATCCTCAGGAGGATGAGGCAGGAGGATCACTTAAACCCAGGAGTTTCAAGTTGCTGTAAGCTAAGGCCATGGCTCTCTAGCTCAGGCAACAAAGCAAGACTCTATTTTTTTTTTTTTTAAACAGAGTCTCACTTCGTCGCCCTCAGTAAAGTGCCATGATGTCATAGCTCACAGCAACCTCAAACTCTTGGGCTGAAGTGATTCTCTTGCCTCAGCCTCTCAAGTAGCTAGGACTACAGGTACCTGCCACAACACCCAGCTATTTTTGGAGACAAGGTCTCACTCTGGCTCAGGCTGGTCTCGAACTCCTGAGCTCAGGCAATCTACCTGCCTCAGTCTCCAGGAGGGCTAGAATTACAGGCATGAGCCACCATGCCTGGCCTGACTCTGTCTTAAAAAAAAAAAAGAAAAAGAAAAGGCTCGGCGCCCATAGCTCAGTGAGTAGGGCACCAGCTACATACACCAAAGCTGGCAGGTTCGAGCCCAGCCTGGGCCTGCTAAACAACAATGACAACTGCAAGCAAAAAATAGCTGAGCATTGTGGCAGGTGCCTATAGTCCCAGCTACTCGGGAGGCTGATGCAAGAGAATGGCTTATGCCCAAGAGTTTGAGGTTGCTGTGAGCTGTGATGCCAAGACACTCTACTCAGGGCAATATATGAGACTCTGTCTCAAAAAAAAAAAAAAAAAAAAAAAAAAAAGAGGGGGGCAGAAAAGAAAAACCTAAAGACTCCACCAAAAAAACTCTTAGAACTGATAAATTCAGTAAAGTGCAGGATATAAAATCAACTTAATAAAAATTAGTAGCATTTCTATATACCAATAACAAACTATCTAAAAAAGAAATCAAAAAAGCAATTCCATTTACAATAACTATAAAAACAAATAAAGATCTCTACTAAAAACTACGAAACACTGATCAGAGAAATTGAAAAAGCTACAAAAAGAATGAAATGAAATGCCATGCTTATGAATCAGAAGAATTAATGTTGTTAAAATGTATTCCATGCAATCACCATCAAAATACCAAAGACATTCTTCACAGAAATAGAAAAAACATCCCCAGGAGGCTGAGGCAAGAGAATCGCCTAAGCCTAAGAGTTGGAGGTTGCTATGAGCTGTGACACCACAGCACTCTACCGAGGGTGACAAAGTGAGACTCTGACTCAAAAAAAAAAAGAAAGAAAGAAAAGAAAAGGAAAAACATCCTGGCTCAGTGCCTGTAGCTCAGCAACTACAGTGCCGCCAACACACACCAGAGCTGGCGGGTTCAAACCTAGCCTGGGCCTGCCAAACAACAATGACAACTACAACCAAAAAATAGCCAGGCATTCTGGCAGATGCCTGTAGTCCCAGCTACTTGGGAGGCTGAGACAAGAGAATCACTTAAGCCCAGGAGTTGGAGGTTGCCATGAGGTGTGACGGCACTCTACTGGGCAACACAGTGAAACTCAGTCTTAAAAAAAAAAAAAAAAAAGAAAGAACGAAAGAAAAGAAAAAAGAAAAAACATCCCCAAATTTGTATGAAACCACAAAAGACCCCAAATAGCAAAAGCAATACTGAACTAAAAGAACAAAGCTGGAGGCTCTGCACCCATAGCATAGTGGTTACAGCGCCAACCACATGAACCAAGGGTGGCAAGCTCAAACCAGCCGGGGCCAGCTAAACAACAATGACATACAACAAAAAAACAGCCGGGCATTGTGGTGGGTGCCTGTAGCCCCAGCTACTTGGGAGGCTGAGGCAAGAGAATAGCTTAAGCCCAACCCTAAGAGTTCGAGGTTGCTGTGAGCGGTACGCCACAGCACTCTACCCAGGACAACAGCTTGAGACTCTGTCTCAAAAACAAAACAAAACAAAAAGAACAAAGCTGTAGTTATCAACTCCTAGACTACAAAATGTACCACAAAGCTATCACAACCATTTTGGTTTAAAAATAAACACAAGCCAGACAGAGTAGCATGCACCTATAGTCCCAGTTGCTCAGGAGGCTGAAGCATGAGGATCACTTGAGCCCAAACATTTCGACTCAAGGGTGGGCAACATAGCAAGACCCTGTCTCTATAAAAACAAACAAAAAACAGACACAAAGACCAATAGAACAGAATAAAGAACCCAGAAATAAATATACATATTTACAGCCAGCTGATTTTCAACAAACACACACTAAGGAAAGCTCACTCTCTTCAATAAATGGTGCTGGGAAAACTGAATATCCCTATATAGAAGAATGAAACTAAACCCCTTTTACTACATACAAAAATCAACTCAAAATAGATGAAAGACTAAAACATAAGACCCTAAATCATAAAGCTACTAGAAGAAAACAAGAGAAATGCTTTAGGATCTTAGTCTAGGCAAAGATTTTATGAATAAGACTTCGAAAGCACAGGCAACAAAAAAACAGACAAATGAGACTATATCAAACTAAGATGCTTCTATATAACAAGGGAAACAACCAAGTGAAGAAACAACCTGTAGAATGCAACAAAATACATGCAAACTATTCATCCAACAAGGGAATAATGCCCAGAATATAAAAGGAACTCAATCACAAAAAAAAAATGGGCAAAGGATATGAATAGACATTTCTCAAAAGAAGGTTATAGCTCAATTTGTAGATGTGTCCCACACCTAGGTAGTGTGCCATACAACCACGCAATGTACCTGTTGGGTGGGAATTTACCCAACCCCTCTCCCCTATCCCCACTTGAATTTCATTGAGTTTTTCTCTCATGTGAGCATGTAGGTGTTAATCCACTAGTTCAAATTTAGTACTGAACACATGTGATGTTTGTTTTTCCATTCTTGTGGTATACTTCACTTAGCAGAATGGTTTTCAATTCCATCCACACTGTTGGAAAAGTTACATAATCTCCATTTGTCTTTATGGCTGAACAATATTCCATGCTATACATACACCACAATCTACTAATCCATTCCTGTGTTGAAGGTTACCTGGGTTGTTACCACATCAGAAAGCAGAACTCTTACACACTGTTGGTGGGCATGTAAATTAGTACAGCCATTATGGAAAACACTATAGAAGTTCCTCAAAAGATTAAAAACAGAACTACCAATTCCTGGGCATCTATCCAAAGGAAAGAAAATCAGTATGTCAAAGGGATACCTGCATCCCCCTGTTTAAGTGGCATTATTTACAACATCTAAGATACAGAATCAACATAAACGTCCATCAGCAGATGAAAAGATAAACAAAATGTGGTGCACATATACAATGGAATACCATTTAGTCATAAAAAAAAGGATGAAATTCTGTCATTTGTGGCAACATAGATGAGCCTGGAGGACGTTACAGGCAGTCCCCAGGTTATGAAGGAGATTAGGTTCTTTAGATTTGTTCTTAAGTTGAATTTATATATAAGTTTGAATGTGTACATTTACCTATTACCTGTAATAGCCTCTGTTCATAAGTGTGAGTCATGTATCAGTTGAATGTTTGAAACTTGGGGACTTGCTGTAATAGTCTCCTGTTCATGTGAGTTGTATGTAAGTCAGATGGTTGTTAACTTGGGACTGTCTATATATTAAGTGAAATAGCTGAAGCACAGAAAAATGAACACTGCATGTTCTCACTTATATATAAGAGTTGAACAACACTGAGTTCGTCAAAGTAGGGAGTCCAAATTTAGGAATGAGGGGGAGAGGTTGGTTAATGGATATAAAATTACAGCTAAATAACAGGAATAGGTTCCAGTGTCTACACCACTGTAGGGTAAAAGGTTTTTTGTTTGTTTGGTTGGGTTTTTTTGCAGTTTTTGGCTGGGGCTGGGTTTGAACCCACCACCTCCGGCATATGGGGCTGGCGCCCTACTCCTTTGAGCCACAGGCACCGCCCTGTAGGGTAAAAGGTTAACAATAATTTATATATTTTCAAAGAGCTAGAAGAGAAAATTTTGAATAGTCACAACACAAAGAAATGTTCACTGTTTGAGATTTAGGGATATGCTAATTACCGATTTGATCATTAGACATTGTATACATGCACTGAAATATAACTTTGTATCTCATAATATAAATAATTATTATGTGTCAACTAAAAATGTTTCTAAATAATGCTGGATTAAAATGTTTAAAAACTTGGGCGGTGCCTGTGGCTCATCGAGTAGGGAGCCGGCCCCATATACCGAAGGTGGAGGGTTCAAACACAGCCTCAGCTGAACTACAAAATAGAAAACTAGTCAGGCATTGTGGCAGGCACCTGTAGCCCCAGCTACTCGGAAGGCTGAGGCAAGAGAACCGCCTAAGCCCAGGAGTTGGAGGTTGCTGTGAGCTGTGTGACGCCACGGCACTCCACTGAGGGCAATAAAGTGAGACTCTGTCTCTACAAAAAATAAATAAATAAATAAATAAAATGTTTAAAAACTTGAGCAATGTTTAGGGCATATTCTACAATTTAAAAAATAAGTTATAGGCTCAGCACCCATAGCTCAATGGTTAGGGAGCTGTCCACATACACCAAGGCAGGCGGTTTCAAACCTAGCCTGAGCCTGCTAAACAACAATGACAACTGCAACGAAAAAAACAGCCGGGCGTTGTGGCAGGTTCTTTTGGTCCCAGCTACTTGGGAGGCTGAGGCAAAAGAATCATTAAATCCCAAGAGTTTGAGTTTGCTGTGAGCTGTAATGACATAGCACTGTACCGAGGGCAACACAGTAAGACTCTGTCTCAAAAAAAGTTATAAAATGTTGAACACACAGTTCAAGAAATGTATGGTGTGTCTAAAACGAAAGAAAAGGGCAGCACCTGTGGCTCAAAGGAGTAGGGCGTCAGCCCCATATGCTGGAGGTGGTGGGTTCAAACCCAGCCCCGGTCAAAAACTGAAAATAAATAAATAAATAAATTTTAAAAAAAAGATGCAAAAAAATAAAAGAAAAGAAAATGAAAGAAAAGAGGGACATCAGAACATTAATATCAAGGCTAGGTGCAGTGGCTCATGCCCGTAATCATAGCACTCTGGGAGACCAAGGCAGGAGGATCCCTTACGCTCAAGAGTTCAAGACCAGTCTGAGCAACATAGTGAGACCCTGTCCCTATTAAAGATAGGGGGGAAAAGTAGCCAGGAATTGTGGTGGGCTCCTATAGTTCCAGCTATTGGAGGCTGTGGCAGGAGGATTGCTTGAGCCCAGGAGTTGGAGGTTGCTATAAGCGAGGCTGATGCCACAGAACTGTAGCCTGGGGCCACAGGGACTCTTGTCTTAAAAAAAATTAATATCTTTGAGGGGCAAAATTAAAATATTTCTTTTTGGTGCTTCTATAATGAATATATTTTATTTTTATCTGTTACTTTCCTAATTTAAAAAAATGGAAATACTGTTGACAAAGGACCTTAAAGATGCGGGGCAATGATTTTGACAGCATAAAAAGGCAGGCTATCCAATTATGCACATAGCTCTTATTACAGCCATGTGTAGCAATGTGTGTGAGAGAAACAAACACACAAATTTGAACAATGTTTGTTTCTCTGAATGATAGGATTTTAGACAGATTTCATTCTCACACGCACACATTTCTGTGGTTTTTATTTTTTATTTATTATTTTTTTGAGACAGAGCCTCAAGCTGTCACCCTGGATAGAGTGCTGTGGCATCACAGCTCACAGCAACCTCCAATTCCTGGGCTCAAGCGAGTCTCCTGCCTCCACCTCCCAAGTAGCTGGGACTACAGGCGCCCGCC
>CAUYRH010121643.1:0-24335 GCA_963574655.1 Perodicticus potto | reverse complement strand
TATGACAAATGGACCTAAAAGATAGAACATTCTGCACCAAAATTGCAGAATATACATTCTTCTCATCAATCCATGAATCATTTTCAAATATAGACACTAGGGAAGGCCACAAAATGAATCTCAATAGTTTTTTAAAAATTGAAATCATATCAAGTATCTTCTAAGACCACAGCAAAATGAAGCCAGAAATAAATTCTAAGAGAAACTGTGAAAAATACAAATATTCATGGATATTTAACAACTTGCTCTTGAAGATCTTAGGGTCAATGTTGAAATTATGATGGAAATTAATTTTTTTTTTTTTTTTTGGAGGCAGAGCAAGAACCAGAAAGACTGTCAACCCGAGTTCCCCTAGACTAGAAAAACTGAGAAACTCGAGTTAGTCGGGTGGTTTGGAGTGGATTTTGCCTGGAGCTGTGGCTGCAGTGATGGTTGCTGTATGGGAACTGGAGCAGCTGGGCGGAGATCAGACTCACTAGGCAAGTCTTGCGCAGGCCGCCTGCGGGTGCCACGGTGGGACCAGAGGGGAGGGAGCAGCTTTCAGTTCTCAGAAGGGTGTAGAGTGGATTGCCTGCACTATATAGCAGCCAGATTTGAGGGCTGGCTGGAGCGGATTTGCCACCGGTTTGGCAGCGGCAGCCAGCCAGTCTGGGAATGTCCTGGTAGAGAGGGGTCGGCCACTATGGCAAGTTCGTGAGAAGGTCATGAGGCCGGCCCCAATAGGAACATAACCATTTTAGTTTCACCTGCTAGGTTCACTCCCCTAGTCGTGATAGGCTCAGGGACTCGAGGTACCCTACAAGAGCTGTTGTCTGCGGGCAAGGTGAGCCCAGCCTCTGAAGGATTCAAGGGAGGTCTGAGTTTCCAATCCGGCGGAACCTGATTGCTAAGGACGTAATCAGGCGATCACTGTGGACATTTAAGTTGGGGATCTGGTGTATGCCTGGGATCTATAGAGAGGTTATCAGCTGCGTTGCCTGTCCCCTAAAACTACAATATCACCTGATGTTCCGGCGATATATTGCAACACAAATAGTTTCCTATTAAAGTCAGACCCTCCATATATATGTTTTCTTCTTATTAGTATTTTCTTTTTCTCTCTTTTTTTTGTTTGTTTTTTCATTTGTCTGTACATCCTACATATACAGAAAAATCTTATTTGTATCAGGATTTTTTTCTCAATTCTTGCATAATGTAATTAGGTAATTAGTAAATGAAGTAAATAAAGTTTTAAAAGCTCTTAGAAAATTTCAGTTACCTGGCTTCAAAAAGCCAAAGATTGATATTCTATTCTCCCTTATTGTCTATTTGGATTCATCTATTTCCAAATGCCCCAGTTCATCATCATTTGTCTCACCCAAAAGCGTGATTAACGGCATTGACGATCCCTACTTTTCTTAGCCTGACAACTTATGAGTAGTGCTTTGTCTTCCCCGACAAGTGATATGATTATTTTAAGACATTTCTAAGTTAATGGAACTCTTAATTTTCTCAACAAGTAGATAGTGAAAAATATATATCAAGGTTAATGTCTCTTTTCACATATCATTTTTTTTTCTTTACTCATCCTGGGATATTAGAAGTCTTCCTATTCAAGCAAAAAGGGTTAATAGATTAATAAAAAATGGTTGACATTTTGTAGAGTACAACATGATAATTCACAACCAAGATAAAAATAAAAGCAATTGCATTTACAGAACTATATTACATATAGCCTTAAATGGAATGCTTTTATTTTGTCATGATAATGCGTTATCATGTTGCACTCCGCAAATGCCAACCTTTCTTTGCTAATCTATTAACTCTTCTTGCCTGAATAATAAGACTTCATATAGCAGCCATCTCGATTCTTAGACAAGAAAGTCATTTCTTTGTAACAAGAGAGCATAGTGAGTTTCTCTACTTGATAGTTTTGCAAAAAGTCTCCAATTTGCGTTCTGGAGATTATTCTTTTATTCTATACTTACTATAATCATTAGATATTATCTATTCAGGGCATGTGAAAGGTGCTTATTTTCAAATAATTTTATATTTTCAAATCAAAGAGGAAATACGTTCATAATGAAAATATTAGAAAGTCTTTACTTTTTCCAATTAACTTATCTTCTGCTCATCATTTCAGTCATAAAGAAGAAAACTCTAATTCTAACAAGGAGGCAGATTTGCTGATATTGTTTTAAGTGTTTATTTGCTGATATTGTTGAAGTGTTTAAACACACTTAATGATTTAGTTATAAGTGCCTTATGTGGACATGATAATTAAAAATCAACCTTAATTTTGGTTTGTTATCCCACAAGATTTCAAGTCATTTAACAAAAGAGGCATTCCTGCTTTGGAAATGTAGGAGATGGCAAATTGAGTCCAGTTAAAATATTTGGCCATCAGAAGTGTCAACCATGTGAAGTATGGAGTGTATTATTAAAGCCTAGTTCTGCATGTAGGTGAGTGAATTTCAATATCATGGATTAGGGTCTCACATATTACATTTTTATTGCCATTTCTATTTTGTGGTATAAACACCTAGAGGGTAAATCATAGAATATTTTTCACTCAAAGTTCACAGTTCCTTGTACATAGTAGGGGAGGAATAACAGATATATTCACACAAGGTAATAAAAACTTATAATGATAAAGCACTTTTCTTAAAGAAAATGTCATCTCTATGTACTATTTTGAGAAAATGAAGTGAAGAAAAAAGAAAACAAAAAGAAATAAGGGAAGGTTTAATGAGATATCGCCTGTCAGACCCTGTGCTTGTAGGGAACCCAGTAACAAAGATCAAAGGACCTGCCATAATCATACTGTTTATCACTGACAGGAATAGAATGAAAATATGTCCATTATAATGATGATTTTTCAAAGCCTAGGGATGTTTTGGAACTTGATTGGGTGTCTTTTCATACTTGGAAGTCAAGTTGGAAAAGATTCTGGAGGAGATTAAAATAATAGTCTAGCAACCCATCAGGATTTTCCTAGACTTGTTGAAAGATAAGAATTTTGAACTTGGATTCACATGCTGTGAATATTGGCATTCATTTTATGTGACATTCTTTTAAAAAACTGCGTTTCTGAGGATTGGGCTAGGCTGTGTTTACAGAGAGAGCAATAACAGTACATAAAGAATTAAACGTAGAATTATAAAACACATTTCTCCAGAGCTCGTTTTAATGCTGTACATGTGATAAAACCATCTTTCTGGAACCCAGCCTTTTTCCATAATGTTAGAGAGAGTAACCAGGTAGGCCCTATTTTATTGTCTTTTCGTGTCAAACTGAAGCAGTGAGAAGTGGCAATTATCTAGGCCATTTAAGACTGGGATGTTCCTGTAACTTTTATATCGGGCTTTGTAAGGTCAGTCCTTTTGAGTCTGAATTTGCAACTTTCCCCAAGGGAATCTCAGCTTATAAAGCAATAGAAATTTTTACTGAAATGCAGTTCTGTGTGGTTATGGTGTTACCTCTTTACCCTTTTTTCCCTTCAAGGGGTCTCCATTACTGTTCATTCTTCGCCTCTACTTGCCTGACTTCCTTTGGGGTGTAGGGAGAGGGGGCTGTGACTGCACAGGCAGCTTGCCACTCTCTCTACCTTGCGGCCTCGAGCTGCCTGCAGGGCACACAAGCTCTGTTCTGTTTCTTGAGATGGGGCAAATGTGGTAGCTATGGATTTGACCTTTCAAGGGTGTTCTGCCATCCCCAGGTTTGCTGTGATTAGTTCTGCAAATCTGCCTAATTCAGGGTGGATTATCAGGAAGCTTATAGTTTCCCTCACTACACCTGGTCTTGTAGAGACCTGTCATACTGACGACGGCAAGGCTGACATTTCTGATCACCTGACTCCTTTGTCTCAGTTAGTTCTGCTCTAACTCAGGTGGAAAAGCAGAAGTGTTATTTATTGGCCCTCCAAAAATCCTAAGATGCATGAAACTATTAACTTGTGCTAATACAGACTTGAGCTTTAGAGAAGACATAAACAATAATCCAATATAGTAGTCAGGGTTCTCCAGAAAAACAGGACCAATAGGAGATGCCATCTTCATCCTGAAGACCCCAGAAGGGCAGTCGTATACTTCAAAGGCAGAGCCAATGGTGTACATTTCATTCTGAGTTTAAAGGCCTGAGAACCAGGAAGTCTCAGTGCAGAGAAAGTTCAATGTCCTGGCTGAAAGACAGAGAGAGAGAGAGAGAGAGAGAATTCTCGTTTCTTCCACTTTTGTGGTTTACTCAGGGCTTCAGTGGATTGGGTGATGCCCACCCACATTGGTGGGCATGTTTTACTCAGCATAAAGTGGGCAATACGTTCTACTCAGTGTATTAGGGCTCTGCAGAGAAACATAACCAGTAGGAACATTTTATAGAACATTTTAGATACATATAATTTTTAAATATTTATATAAAATATATATAAATATTTAAAAAAAATATATATATAATGAAGAATTGACTCATGTGATTATGAAAGCTGAGAACATCCATGATCTATCAACTACAGGCAGGGCCAGGGAAGCTGGTGGTGTAATTTAGTCTGAGTTCAAAGGTCTGAGAACCAGGAAAACTCATCGTGTAAATCCCAATGGAAGAGATGAGCTATTACAGCTCCAGCAGGTAGAGAGGAAACAAAAGGGATGAATTCTCCCACCTTTTACTCTATCCAGGCCCACAGTGAATTGGATAATGCTCTCCCATATTGGAAGGGCTATCCGCTTTACTGACTCTCTGGATTCAAATGCTGATCTCATCCTGAAACTCCTTCAAAGACACACCAGGAAACAATGTTTAGAGAAATATCTGGGCAGCCTATGATCCGGTTATGTTGACACATAGAACTATCGCAATCCTAATTTAAAAATAAATATGCAAACCATGCATTAGATATTCTAGCCTGGTTAAGTTTCAGCTCCTACTGGTTACTGGTTGAGGTAACCAAGTGATGACAACTTCTTTCTAAGGTTTTCTTCTTTTTCAGCTCCATCATTCTCATAGACTTCAGACTTTGTCATTAAAGATTCACTTATTCCAGCCTGTCATCACCAGCATGCTCCATCTCTTGCTTCGTGATTACTTATTAGAAAAGTATTAACTGATCAGTGGAACCCATATTTAACCCAACCATTTTCTAAAAATAAAGGTAGCTATGACGTTTATGTTTCCCGTAGCTCAGCTTTATTCCCTGAGGTTTGGTAGTAGCAGTGTTGTATCTTGTGTGGGAGAAAGTGACTTTCTGTGTCCTCTTGATCACTAAGTGCTGTACGTGTAGCTAGGTTTGACTTTTACTATTTCTCTCCCATCCCTTGGATGTTGACTTCATCTTTCTCTGACTCTTATAAAACCATAAATCTTTCTTTCTTAAGCTTACTAGTGGTTATATGTTTTAGTAAGTTCATCGTTTAACTTTTTCAAACCAATTATTTATTCTATAAAAACAGGAGTTTCACAACTTAGCTTTGGTCAACAACTTCTTAAAAGTCTTGTTTTACTTAACATTAAAAAATATGTGTACTAAAAAAAAAATCCCACAGCTTTTCCAGTGTAGATTATCAAAAATGAACTAGGAAATATCATGTACATTCATGGATGGTGTCCAATACATGTTTATTCTGAGTTTCACCATTTGAGCAAAAATATAATTTGGCAATTCTTTATTCCTTGTTAACTTTTTATAGTTTTCACATCAATTCAAGCATCTTCTCAACTTTTCAATCATCCTGCATCAACTTTCTCTTGCTCAGCCATTCACCATGGTGGGCAGGTTTGAAAAGGCCAGGGACTCTGCTGGCTTTGCTTGTTGCTGTCTCTCCAGTGCTTCTAAACGCCACAGGACTTAAAATTGGAAGCTGACCCAATGAACTTCGCTTCTCAACAACAACCTATTTCAAGGTCCTTTCTAAAATAATTTCTTTTCTCCTCGACAGAGAGAAGATGCTAAAGTTATTTCTCTGTCCTGCATTTCTATCTTTCCTGCCTTTGCAAACCTACTGCTCTTTCACATTTCCAATTTTGGTTTTTCCATTTCTCCTTTATCTATCTTAAAACATATTCTACATCTTTCTGAAGATTAAATAGAAATAAAGATGTATATATATTATTCTTCTTATAACCTGGCCTTTGCCTAATCGAATACTAAACTGTTGCCCATGCATAGCTGACATGACCATGCCAAATGCAACGGCTTTTCCATGCCTTGTGCCTTTGCATGTTGGGGACTATCAGGCAGCTCTTCCTAGCTGGGAGTCTCTACATTTTGGCCTGTATTTCCCTGCTCCTCTTTCTGCTGCTCTGATACCTCCTCCTTCCTCCATTTCTGTTTCTCATCCTTTCTCCAATCATCATGAGCATTTTCCTGCCCTATACCTTTCTTAAGCCTACACTATTTTCTTTTAATACTTTGATCCTTCTAATAAGGTTAGCTATGACCATTCTACAGATGAGTTCACATACATGTCCTAAATTATGAATATCACTTCTCTATTATACATTGTGCAAACATCATTTCCATTTCCTAGGTGTTCCGTGGATTCCTAAATGAAGGGTTTATATAAAACAAATCACTGTTTTAACAAAAATAACCAAAGGAAAGCAAGTTTCCTTCTGCATATTCCTATTTATTATATTTTAATTGTGGTATTTAATGATCTACAGGGGCCATCTTTATTATTGATCCCAATATTTCACATAAAATTTTGTAGCATTTTTACACGGACCAGTCTGATCTTTGTAACCAATATGTCATGGCAAGCAACTTCTATACAGGCATGTATCTCATAACAATGATTTGATCAATGATGGATCATTTATACCACGGTGGTCCCATAAATTTATAACTGAGATGAAAAATTCCCATCACTTAGTGATGTCCTAGCCATCGCAACATGGTAGTATGATACATTATGTGTTTGTGACGATGCTTATAGAAATAAGCCTAGTGCATCACCAATTATATAAAAGTACAGCACATTACATACAGCATATAATATTGGTTTATGTATTTACTATGCTATAATTTTTATTGTTACTTTAAGTGTACTCTTTCTACTTACATAAAAAAGTACCTGTAAAACAGCCTCAGGCAGCCTCAGGCAGGTCTTTAGGAGGTATTTCTAAAGAAGGTGTTGCTATTACGGGTGATGACAGCTCTACGCATGTTATTGTCTTTCCAGTAGGACAAGAGGTGGAGGAGAGAGACAGTGTTATTGATCATGGTAACCCTGTGTAGGCCTAGGTGCATGTGTGTGTTTGTGTCTTAGTTTAAAAAAAAGTTTAAAAAGTAAAAAAAAAAAAAAAAGTAGGATAAATCTTATAGAATAAGAATATAAAGAGAGAAAAGGTTGAATGGCCATACTATGGGTTTTAAACTGTGTTATTAATGAAAAGTCCAAAAGTCTTAAAAATTAAAAGTTAAAGTAGTTACAGTAAGGTAAGTTTAAGTTATTATTAAAGAAATAGAAATATTTCTCATAAATTTAGTGTAGCCTAAGTGTACAGAGTTTATAAAGTCTACAGAGTAATGTCTGAAGCCTTCATGTTCACTCACCAGTCACTGACACACCCAGGGCAACTTCCAGTCCTATAAGTTCCATTCATGGTAAGTTTCCCATAGAAGTATACCATTTTTAAATCTTTTATACTGTATTTTTATTGTATCTTTTCTATTTTTACATGTGTTTATACATGCAAATACTTGCCATTTTATTAGAATTGTCTGCAGTATTCAGGATGGTAACATGTTATATAAAGTTTCTGATCCAGCAGCAATAGGCTATACTATATAGCCCAGGTGTGTAGAGGGCCGTACCATCTAGCTCTCAGGTGTGTAGCGGGCCGTACCATCCAGCTCTGTGTAAGTGCACTCTGTGATGTTTGCAGGATGACAAAATTGCCTAAGGATCCATTTCTCAGAATCTATCCCTATTCTTAACCATCACATGACTATATTTTCAATTATAGTTTTCTCTTCCCAAGAGGAATGGCTTGAGAGAGAAACTAAGTAACTGAGCTTAGGTCACTTGACTTGTTAACAACAGAATCAAGTCTAGAGGTATACCTTTCAATTCAATGTATCTTTCCAAGTAAGTTGCCTCATATTGCAGAAGAAAGACCACTTTTACATCAGAAAAATTTTTAATGATGGCTGTCTGTATGGCGTTTGCATGGTCTTTAACGTTAAGCCTTAGTTTTCAATTAAAAAGTGGGGATATAAATAACAACTTTGGAAGAGTTATAAGAATTAAACCTAATGTACATAAGCTCTGGCACGTTATTTAATCATTCAACAAACATTTGTTGAGCTCCTACTTTGTGTCAGACACAGTGTTGGGAACTGAGGGCCCAGCAGTCATCAATATAGAAAGGGGATAAACCTGTTCATGGAGCTTATGTTCTAGCACACGAATAAGGGATCACGGCTATATTTATTGACATTATTATTGCACTGCTATCAAGACTCTTCCCCATCTCCCCACACACAGTTAATCAGGCACCAAACTCCATCCCTTCTGTTTCTTTCCCTCTGGAACCCATGATCCTGGAGGTGCAGTATTGGGATTTCTTATTCCTATTATCTCTAACCCTGCTCAGAGTCCCAGGGTCCTTCATAGACACTGTGTTTGCCTTTATAAATACTCTAGTGTATGGTTTCGACTAGATTTTAGTCTCCTTAAGATAATCAGTACATCTTAAATAAATCTCTTTTTAGCCCAACATCTTACAGATACTATACCTTCAATAAGCCTTATTGATGATAAAATGAACTGCTTTTTCTGTAACTCAGTTACAGAAGCTGACTCTATATAATACTATCCTTTATCTTGTCGAAAATACCTTCTTTTTAATTAGTGGAAGAAACAATCTTTAGTCTGAATGGATAAGTCCCATTTTACATAATATCTAAACAGCTGGCTAGCGATTTATTAAAATAAAAATAGTTGTAAATTAAATTTCAATTTACTTTTGTCTTTTATGGTGAAGTAGGTGCTCAAGTTTTTACTTTTCTATTGCTTATGTGAATAAAGAAAAGAAAAGAGTAGAGTAGAAAAGTCAGTTTATTATTTACTTACTTCCTAATAGGCACAGCTTCTCTGTTTCTTTCTGGGACCCTGAGAAATTGAAATCATTTTACAGGGTAAGAAATTCTATTACAAACTTAATTACAGAAAGGATCATCAGAAGAGTAATTTATAAAGCAAACAAACAAACAAAAAATGCCCGTGAGTGGCTATGCCACTTGTAGTGAAAGCTGCAAGACAGCCTTTGAGTTCCCCTTCTGTCCGCCCCACCTTACCTCAAGGTCAACACTTATCTCTGTTCCATTCCCTCCAGGAGGCACACCATGGAGTGAGCTTGCTGTGCTTCCACGACCTTCTCATCTAGCCGATCTTTTATTTTAATTCATCTAACTATTGTCTCCATGAGTGGGGTTCCCATTCTTATATTTTTAAAATCTATACTTATTTGCTTGTATAAACATACATTAATTTCAGTCATACAATGTTGTAATTATAGTGTAAATGATGGTCAGTCGTATCTCATTCAAAAATACCATACAGTATCTGTAGTAGATTGAATCAGGAAGATAATTTTACCATTCAGCAGCATTAAAAATGGAGGGTGCCATTGAAACAAGTAATACATTTTGCTCCTTTTAATTAAACAATGCACACTTTTGTGTAGTAAATGCACCATATAATTACTATAGTTTTATATTCACAAAGCAGAAAATATGCTTTATGTAATAGTTTTACTTTAGTAAATATTGTATGAGATGATTAAAAGAATTCATTTAGTTGCAGCCTGGGTAGCTCTGTAAAAACTAGAAATGCTACTGTAAAATATATTCTGAAACAATGGGAACATGATGGTGATTAAGGTCTTTTTCTTTTTTTCTGAATTACTTAAATTTCTATAGTTAGCAGTAGTACTGTTAGTAAAGTAAATAAACTGATTTGTGGTTTGGGGTCAAGACTATTGTCAAAACCACCATTGCAGAGGAAAGATAACAGTAAGATAGTTTTCTTTAAGTATTTTTGCTTCAAAATGGGGGTATTTTTCATCATTATGGTTATGCGATAAGAGCGGCACCTTAAATGCTCATGGGCACTTGTTTTATGTTGCTCTTGAGTTATTTTAGATGTACAAGAAAACCAATTTTTTTCCAATAAACATGATTATGAAAGTTTCCAGAGAAATGCGAAATTACTGTGTGAGAAAGCACAAAACTAATGGACCGGAATTCATCGTCTGTTTTCTGTGCTTTTTGACTCATTCTCTTATGGAGGATGTTTCCTTCAAAGAATCTATCATAACTATAGCCATGAGCACACACACGCATTCCGCAGCTGTGTGGTGTGAGCTAAGAAATAAGTATGCATTGTAAAGTGAAGTTTTTGAAAAGATTCCCTCCAGGATGCAGCATCTTATAATAACCACTTCTTAAAATAGTTGTTTGTGCAAGTTACATGGTAGTTTTGTAAAAAAAATTTTTTAATTTTTAATTTTTTAACCCAAAGGCAAAAAAATAAAAAAGAAACACTTTTTTAAATGAAGAAAAGAAAAAAAAAAAAACAGTTTCAGTCTAATTTTACATTTATCTGTGCAATTTTAGAAAACAAACACATTTGATTTGGTAGAGAGGTCCAGTGGTTCCTGAGTGTTGGGGAAACACTGTTTAAGAGGCAAGAGTCCATCTCATGTTAAATTAGTCCCCTTTGGACTGCCAATGTCTCCTCAAATGTAATTCATCAGTACAGTATAAATAGAAAAACAAATGTCCCTTAAAATGTTTGTCATGTTACAGACTGGAAGCATCCATAACTGGTGCCATGTGGCAAACTGATGATTAAAATGATTACAGAACAGGTGGCATCCAGCATTACCAGAGAGACCACACATCAGTCACTCGAGAACAGAAGTCAATTAAGCTTGTCTATTAAAATGCAGAGCAGTTTGCAGTCTTGGGCTACTTTAAAAATGTAATTTAAAGACTGCATATTCTCTGGTGCTCTTGGGAATTAAAAACAATGCTAAAGTATGAAATGTGCCCTTTACTTCATGCATACAATTACGGTAACAACTAACATCAGTCCAGCCATTAAGATCTGTAAGTCAACACAACGTAGAGAAATAAAAGGCAACAATTAGCCTAAATTAAGTCTGGGAGTTTAAGATCCATTTCTACAGTTTTCTGAACTGTGAAATGATACATTTCATTGAGTTCTCTCATTCAATAACATCTGTACACAATCACACTGAACACTTTTTTTTTGGAGAGTTTTGGGTGTATTTGTTAGCTACTTCATTGTAATGATGGGGATCTATCTTTGCCATTGTCCTTTTTCTAGATAAAAAGTTCCAGCTGATGCCTGGAAATAATATTCCACTGAATGCATCACACCTCAAAATTCGCACGCTCACAATTCAGTCCTATGTTTTCCTCTGACCTTTTCTTATTTTCCTCTGGGATTCAGGTCATTCATGTCCCAAATTTTAGGGTAAACCTTGATTGATTGATCACATGAATTTTTCCTTCGGATAAAACTTCAAATTTTTAGAACAGCCCACCAGCTGTAGGCCAGTTGCCCAGATTTACCAGTTGTTTACATTTGCCTTGTTCCTTCTTGCCCTTCTCTCTCTTTCTATACATAATTTTTGAAACATGTGAGAGTAAGTTGGAGCACTATGTCCCTTTGCTTCAAAATGCTTCAATATGTAATTTCAAAGAAAAGAATGTCATCTTACATCACCCCAGATTACAGGCAGAAAGTCTATAAATAAACTTTTAAATAGTTCCATTCTGAGAGAATAAGTTTAAAGTCTTTTGTGAGTAAGGAAGAAAAAAACCTGGATAGAATTCCATATGTGGCTAACAGGGCTAGTCATGTAGATGTGATGAAAGCCTAGCTTTGCTCGTGTATTTGCAAGCAGAATACCTGTGTATCTCAGGAATTTCCAGACTACTCCCTAAGATGAATAACTACCTCCAGATGGTCTGTTGAAAGGTTGAGCATTCAATTAGTTCATTCCTCCAGAACCTTATTTCGTGGTTTTGTTTTAATTATATTGTGCAAGAATAGCTGTAGATAAGGTTAGTAGAATGGTTATCAGTAGACTCAGTGGCGCCGGGCAGCATGAAGCCTGGGTCATGGGATTTGAGTCACAAGATTATTGATTAATAGTGTGTACATGCAGAATTGACTATATAAGTTGTGGTAAAATAAAGAAATTTCACTACTTGCCAAAGAGGAGGAGGAGGAGGAGTAGTAGTAGTCTCCTTGTCCTCCGACATTTCATTGTAGGTCTTATGCTCTATTGTGCCATGAAACCCATAAATTCAATCAACACAGATGACCATGTTACATAAATAGATGACATAATTATTTTATCATATAATTCATCAAAATAAAAATTAATATTGATAGAATATTATTGTCTGATCCACTGGCTCTTATTTTTTCTGATCCCTGATCTGAGATCATGTATTGTGCTTACAGTTTCTCTCTCTTTAGTCTGCTCTAATAATGTCATTCCTAGCATGAGGAGGGTCACAGGAGAGACCTCTGAACTACTTGAGTAGTCTTCAGGGGAAGCAGTTCCCTCAGGGAAAGGTCAGACTTCAGCTAGAACAAGAAAAGGAAAGAAACATTAGAAACACAGTTAATGATTCAATAAGTCAAAATGTTGAAACAAAATTGTAGACACTTTGCTAATGATTAGCTGTGAATTCCAGATGACCTTAGTAGAAAGGTTTAGGAATTGTGAAGGGCTGGTAGAATGAAAAGGATCTGTGTAGAAGAGGGTGGGAGGTGAGGGAAGAAAAGGGCAGTCTTAGTTTCTTGTGGAGAATGACACAGGCAGGGTAAAGGGTATAATGAGGCAAGTATGATGAGCCTTGACACACAGAAGTTGTGTCTTGTCAGAAGTGTGCAGTCTCTAGAACTTCCACAAGGTTCTGGTGGGCTGGCCAGATTAAGAGAGACCTACTCTAAGATAGATCTATCCTACTCTAAGATCATGACCTCCTTGTGGGTCTCCCAAGACAGGATATATATACCATCTGTTCTAGTGGTTCTACTTAGGGATAGAAGATTAACTGATTCAAAAGTGAATGAACTTTAAAAACTTTATTATGGATCTATTTCTCTATTCAATTTCAAAGAATAGTGCTGGGTATTTAAAAAATGAAAAGTATTCTCATATTCCAAACAGCTTAGTCCTAATAGTAATGGCTAGTGAAGAATCCACATCTCCCCGAGAACTAAAACTATAGTGTTTCCTTTAAATGTGTTAGTTGATAACTTCACTATTCTTTCCGCTTAAATAGATAAGCATTAAGGACATAATGGGCTACTCTAGGTAAATAAAAGAATTTAACATATTTCAAAGGAAAATCTGGTATATTTTTTAGAAAAAGTTTATAATTTACTAAAGTATATAGAAACGTGTACTACTTAGACTATGGGTGGGGAACCTGTGGCCTTAGGGTTGCATATGGCCTTTTAGGTCCTTAAGTTTGGCCTTTTGACTGAATCCAAAATTTCCAGAACAAATCAATTTATTTTTATGAATATATTTTTGTTCTACCTTTTGTATTTTTATTTTTAAAATGATTGTGTTTAAAATACAAAAGAAAAAGATAAGTTTCAATGAACTAATCCTCCCAGATTGACCAGCCCAGTTAGAACATTAGTAAGACATAAGAGTTAAGTGGACAGCTGCTACTCTCATGGTTTAGTTCTAACTTCCCTGACTGAAGCCATTACCACCCCAGGCTAATTGGCAGGAGTTTACGGGGTCGAACATGACAATCTGTTATCAGCTTTTGACAATGGTGCACTGTGTTTCTGTTTAAAGTGGAATTTTTGAATAGTTGCATAGCTCAACAAAATTTTCTAATTCTGTCTGCTGAACAGTCCGTCATGCCAAATAAGGTTAAGGAAGAAAACAGATTTTTTTTTTTTCATTGTCTCAGGTTCATTGAGGGTACAAAGAATTAGTATACACTGTTTGCATTTGTTAGATAAAGTCCCTCTTAAAATTGTGTCCCATCCCCATGAGGTGTGCCATATAAGGTAACCCCCATCTTCCTCTTTCCCTCCCTCCCTCTCCTTGCTCCTTCATTCCCCCCCACTTTGAATTGATTTGAGTTAGAAAACAGATTTTTAATAAAATTTCTTTCCAACATTATCTTGTTTTGCTAAAGATAATTTGCTTCCTTTGTGATACAGCAATATCAACATTAAAGAAATTCAGGGCTCATCAATATTATAGTGCTCATGAGTGCTATTTTAAATTAGAAGGAAGAGTGTGAAAGGTTGTATTGCAGAAATTAAATGGTGAAAAGCAAAAGCAATTGTCATTCTTCAAGCAGCAATAAGACCTGGAGATAAAGCCACTTAAATAACTTGTAAAGTAGCTTATATACTTGGGGAAAAAGAGAAGCCATGGAGTGATATAGAAATTGTGCAAGAAAGAAATTATTAAGTACAAAGTAGTTCGATTTTTACAAAATAATGTATCTTTTAAAGTATACCTAATTGAAGTTTCTTGAATATAACCTTATTTGATTACAGCTAAATTAATGTGGCCCTGCACCATGAAAAGTTTCCCTACTCCTGATGCGGACTATGGTCTTATAGTGTTTTCACTTAATGACATAATATTGGTGTAGAAAATATTAGAGCTAAAACACATATTAATCATAGCGTGTTAAATTTAAATGATTAACTTTTTTTATTCACATTTTAAGGAATCAAGGGTTCTATTTCACCTACAATTCACACCTAAGATTACAATATTATAGCATATATACATTATTAGTGGATAAGAGAGACCAGGAAGGAAATTACTTTTATTTTTTCCTTTGCAATTTTTTTTACCATGTTCTTATATTATCTATTTAAAAAAGAAACACAATCAAGAAATTTGTTTAGCAAAGTACAAACAACTTATCTTGGAATTCAGAAGTGTCTGGTGTTAGGCAATGGTAGGCCTCACTATAGTTAATCTTCACAGTAATTCTATAAATGTTGGTATTATCTCTATGGTTATCCTTATTTTATAGGTGAGAACATTGAGGTTTGGAGAGTTGAAGCAAGTTGTTCACCATCACACAGATGGTAATGAAGAAATAAGAAGGGATTATCCCTTTCAGAAGGGATTATCTGGAGCTCAGCTGAGCTGGGAGGGAGAGCTGAGTGTCAGGTGTCAAAGACACTAATGACAACAAACCAAAAATAACATTTATTCAGGGTATCAGTGTAAGTCAGGGGTAAAAGCACCAGCAGGCACAAACTCCTTTTGTTTCGTGTCCTCCACGGAGTGGTACTCTTGCTCCAGGGTCAACAAGATTAGCACAGTTGTGGGGGTCCTCTCCCTGTTGAGGTCTCCAGTTTTATGTGGGGTTGGGGATAGTGGATGGAGAGGGATAGAAGTAGAAAAGTACTGGGTGCTGAGACTAGGGAAAAACATTTTCTTGATTTTTGCCCAAGACCTCAAATAAAGAGACCCAGGAAGGAAAGCTCTGGGGCTAGGAATGTAAACATGTCAAGAGCATGACCAGCCCGGGGGCCTAAGTCCTTGTCTGCAGCTCCCTTCAGAGACTACCAGGCTGCTCTAAACCTGGTGTAGGGAGAGAAGCTTTCCTCATGGAGCTGGCCAGGTTAAGCCTTTGTGATTACCAATGGTCAAATCTGAAAAAAAATCTCTCAGGGTTTTACCAGGAGCCAGACTTTTCAGAGACTTCATATCGTTTTACACAAAACATGGAACATTGAGATTTAATAGGACAGCTTCCTGAAGTATTATTACATCTCACCTACCCTTCCTCCTGTCAAAACAGAGCTTCCTCACTTCTTAAGGCCAGTCTCTCTACCTGTTTGTGGTCTTTGGTCCCATTTCCTTTTCAGGACCTATGATCTACTAATTATATTTTTTCGCTTGTTTATTTCCTCTCAAAGGAATTTGAACGACCAACATTTAAACACTGTTAAGTTTCTTTCATCTTAAAAAAACTACAAACTTGCAGTCATGTACACACTGTTTGCCCTGCTAATGCAATCACTTGCTAACTCATGAAAAGAATTACTAGACTCTTCCTCATGGCATCAGGCTCCCTGGGTCATTTCCTAACGTTCCTGATAGCTTCCAAGTTAATAGGTTGGCAGGGAAACCACAAAGAATAGAGGTCATGTGGATAGTTATAGTATTTAAAAATTAAATTTAAAGGAGAATAATTTAGGGTCCTTTATATACATTTTAGTTACAAAAATATGAATATGGTAAAAATATGATTAATTTATTTTTCATAAATATTCTGGGATTTCAGTTCAGATTTCATTACTATAGAGGTAGGAATTCACCTGTGTGCCCTTTTGGGGATCTGGTTCGGTTTACCTAGCAGAACAAACAAGTTCGGTGGAGTCAAAGGGAGAGCAGGAAACTGGGGGAATGGAAAATGAGGCAGTTGGGGCTCCACTATGGCAAGGAGAGAAGTGTAATTTTATGTAAAGCAAAGCATATATAGGCATACACTTTTCCAGAGAATGACAAATGGTCCCCCTCACTAGTAAGAGGAGGTGCCACATAAAAGCAATGCACCATTCTGAGTACTTTCACCTCCATCCCTCCTACACTCATCCATAAGGATTCCCATTGGGTCCCCTGAGGCCTTTGGCCATGCTGTGCTGGTTTCATTGGTTGCAGATTACCTCAGTTATCATATAAGTCCAATATTCTTTATTCCTTATCAATAATTATTTAATCATTATTTTACTAGTGATAGTATGGCGGTGTCTGTTCTGTGGCAGTTATGATGTGTATTGTTCTGTGATGGGGGAGCCTTATCTTTGTTTTATGGGAGGAATATTATCCATACTTTATGTTACGTGTTAGAAGTCATGTGTCACAGGCTAGAAGTCATATTTTACAGGAGCAGCATGTACTTGGTTAACTAGGTCACACCCATCCAAAATTCCTTATTTTGCTTCAGGACCCTTTCTACCTTTCTTGCCCAGAAGGCCATAATTCTCTCCCACCTCCCTATATCCCTTTAGCCTCTCATTGTTAGAGAATATCTGGACTCTAGGTGACTTAGAAACCTATCTCATTAGAATGCTCTTTGGAGTTCTAATTTTTAAATTCATAAATCTGCATCAATGT
Organism: Perodicticus potto; assembly: GCA_963574655.1. Lineage (NCBI taxonomy): Eukaryota > Metazoa > Chordata > Mammalia > Primates > Lorisidae > Perodicticus > Perodicticus potto. The sequence goes on along the minus strand of CAUYRH010121643.1, from coordinate 7,190 downwards.
CAATGTTTACTGTATAGTCCAATTTATACATATATTATATGTGTAATATAATCTCTTAAAAATAATACTTTAAAGCATTTGAAAAAGTATTCAAAAAATGACATTGGGAGATTTCTCAATATTCAGTGTGTTTGCATTGCCCTTCACTGACTCCTATCCTCTTTGCACACAAAGATTTTCTTCAGGGAACTTTTTAAGGATAATTGCCCATTTTAATAGACACTAAGTGAAAAAGGTCTAATTGCATGACAAATTCATTTCGATGCATTAGTGCATCATTGTGGATACTTTCCAGTGACAGTTACCGCATTGTGAGGAAATCCAATCTTGGAAAGCCGGAGAAAGTAATATCCATTTGAAGCTCTGCTGCTAGTGATAGTAGAGGGTGGTAGGTGGAAAGTTCTTCATTCCTAGGCATGGTGGTAACATCACACAGACATGGCCAGAGGGCAAGAATTTACTTTGGTGAAAATTGCAACAAAGTGGATTCAGTTTGACATGTGCATTTCAAAGGTGGATTTTTACCTCTAAGAGTAGAAACTGGTGGTATGTTTTTGGTCATGGCACTGATCTACGTGCAGCTATTGATTTTGTAGGAGAGACTGAAATGGGAGAGTTCTTTACAGTGAGGAAGGGAGACACTGATATGTGGCCAAATTTAAAAAATTTGCAAATTTTGTTATTTTCAAGATTAGCACCTCACGGTAATAAGGATAATCAGTGGCTATTTGTAGGTTGGTGATAACTCAAATTTTAGCATGCATCGTACAGGCCCCATGTTGCTCTGCCATTCTGAGGAAGCAAGTAACTAGGAGGAAGCAATGTCTTGCGGAGTCTTTCCTGGAACTCTCAATTGCTATGCTCTTTTCATCCTTCACTGGCTGCTTATTCTTGAAAGTCCTTTAATGTGGGGTAACTCCTTTACTTCCACAACTTATTCGTAGTGCTGAAACCATGAAGAGTCTTCTGACTTTCATCTTAGAATATAAATATTTGATACCATTTACTTTCATGAAAAATCAGAACATTTGAATTCTGCAAGGGACATACGATCATTTGTGTGGTTCAGGACTGGCACAGGGAAGGAAGCTGAAAAGACAAAGTAAATTTGGCTTACTACTAAGTTTTATCTATTGTTAACCAGAGGAATGCCAGAGAATTATTTCATATGTGCATTCAGATATCATTCAATCGTTTAATAATTCACTTACAATGCGATGGGCAGTGGAGCTGTAATAGGAATATGACCGAATCATGTTTTTCTACCTTGAAAGGCACATAATGAACTAAGATTCACATTTTACTTAGTTTAAGTTGTCCTGAATGATAGAGTGGAAAATACAGGTATTCGATACAACTGTTCCAGAGCCTGAGAATGCATCACAATTAGAATATGCCTAATTTTAAATAGTTTTCTTTTAGTAATGAAGTTCATTTTTTAAGATTTCAATTCTGATACCATGTAACTTATGTCACAAGTTTATGCCTTCCCTTGGTGATAAACATGACATCTAGCGGTAAAAAAGGCCCAAATGCAAGATCGAGACTTTCTATACTGCAACGCAATGGAAAAACTATGTGCTTTGAAACTATTGGCTGTGTAGCTACATATCTTTAAATCCCAAATATAATTCTCAACCTGATCTAGATTTGGGCTCTAGTGACATTAGGATGGAATTAATAAATTAAGACATGTAGTTATGAAATCATATTGCCAACCTACAGCTGTGTTTAGGGACGTGCTCTCGTAAGAACTGCTAAAATGGTCTGTTTCTAGGCCTTCATTGAAAGGGACTGAGCTCAAACCCAAAGAACAGTTACCTGTGGATACTTAGTTTGTGACTAACCAGACCATATTATTTTTGCTTAAAAATAGTGAAATATTTTATTACTATAGTGTGATTAAAGCTGTGGAAATAAAAACAGGTTCACAGGCACTAGTATGATGAAGTTACTTAAATTCAAAGGTTTATTATTCAAGCCTCTTCTTGAAAGTTTGTGCAAAATGCCTCTTCAGCAGCTAGCTCCCCTGCTGTACCCTACAAAGCCAGTCCATCCTCAGATTTACAGGCCACTATTTGCACCCCAAAGATGGGGCTATTAATATTCTCCCCGATCAGCTCCTTAAGTTATTTAGGGAAGACTCCTGAACAACAGACTTTATTTGGTAATTGGTCCCTTGGGAATGGAAATAAAAAATTAAGATCATAAATTACAAAAGAACCTATAATAGTATTCTCGTATTTTTCTAAAACATAAAGCCTCCTGAGAGTAATAGCCACACTGCGTACTCTCTTTTGTATTTATGTCTCAAAAATCATGACTTTATGATTTTAAAGAATGACACTATTTTAAATTGATTCTACAGTGCTTTCCCTTGTGAGGCACTTAGCTGGTTTAAAATGATGTTCATTTTCTCTTTAACATACTGAAAAACTGCCTTATGAGCATGAAATGCCCATCATCAAGATTAGGCACATAAACAGTAAGTCACTCATTCTTGATTGCATTTTTTTGTTGCTCAGCTGGATGAACCTATTCATATTCCTGGTATTTTACCAGTTTATTTAAAGCCTATATTTAAATAATTTCTTGTTCAAACATGTTTCTGAATTAACATTCACATCTTTCTGTTGTCACATTAGTTGAAGCACAGAGAAGTTATATTCAGCATGTGAAAATATAGCTGATAAATTATTAGCAGTAGGTCTGTGTAAATTGTTTAGCTTCTCTTATTTCTTTTAAAGTAGACTAATACAGTTGTCATTGAATAATTATTAGGTATTTCATTTTAAGAAAAACAATCTCAGATTTCAGAACTTTTTTTTTGCTAAGAGAGTATTTGTTTACATTGAAAGAATCAGGTTTTTTCTCAGTGTAAACATAATGAAAACATAATTTAGCTTAGAAAGCATGGTAATTACTGGGAATATTACAAATGTTTACATAAAAATTGAGCTGGCCCTGATATGTCTATATTAATTTCTGAACAATATACTCTTATGTGAATATGTATAACATGATAGAGAACCCAGAAATAACACCACATATTTATAGCCAACTGATCTTTGAGAAAGAAACAAGAGTGTACACTGGGGAAACCTCCCCCCTTCAATAAATGGTGCTGGGAAAATTGGATTTCCATATGCAAAAGAATGAAACTGGACCACTATCTCTTACTAAATATAAAAACCAACTCAAGATAGATTAAAGATTTAAGTGTAAGACCTACTATAAAAGTACTAGAAGAAAACTTAGAGAAAAACTCTTCTGGATATTGGTACAGGCAGATAATTTATGACTAAGACCTCAAAATCACTGGGAGAAGTAGAAATAATGGATAAATGGGACTTAATTAACCTACAAAGCTTCTTTACAAGAAAAGAAATAATAAAGAGAGTGAACAAATAACCTAAGATGGAAGAAAATATTTCCAACAGGGATTAATGTCCAGAATATAAAAGGAATTCAAACAAACCAACTACAACAAAAACCTCCAAATAATCCCACGAAAAAATAGGCAAACAACATGAATAAACACTTTCCAAAAGAAGACATACAAATGGCCAACAGATATAAGGAAAAATACTCAACAGCACTAGTTAGAGAAATCAAATTAAAACCACAAAGGTGTATCACTTTGTCCCAGTCAGAGTGGCTATTCATCAAAATACAAAAAATAACAGATCTGGGGGAGGATGTGGGGAAAAGTGCAGTCTCATATACTGTCGGTGGGATTGTAAATTAGTACAGCCTCTATGGAAAATAATTTTGACCTTTCTTAAAGAATTATAAGTAGAGCTACCATTTGGTTCAGCAACGTTACTGCTAGGTGTCTACCCAAAGGAAAAGAAATCATTGTATCAAAAAGATAAAATCATATCCTTATTGTATTCATAATAGCAAAGTTATGGAATCAACCTAAGTATCCATCACCAGATGAATAGATTAAAAAATGTGCTATACACAAACAATGGAATACTATTCAGACACAAAAAGGAATGAAATCGTGCCTTTTGCAGCAACAGGGATGGAATTAGAGGTCATTATTAAAGTGAAAAAATCAGAGATAGACAGTCAAATGTTCTAATTTATTAAGTGGGTGCTAGGAAGTGTGTGCATGTGGGCATGGTGAAATGATAGGTGATGGACACTTGGAAGGGTGAGAGGGTGGGAGGCATAAATAATGAGAAGATAATTAATATTCAGTGATGTATACATCCCCAAAGCCCTGGACTCAACCACTATACAACCCATGCATGTGACAAAATTGCACATGTACCCCATCAATTTGTACAAATAAAAAATTAAGAAAAATTAATACATAAAATTAAGAAAATTAATTTATCATGTAAATACTATTGAATAAAAATGTATACTTATAAACTAAAAATCACAAAACAACATTTCTATTTTATTTGTCTTTTTTGTTTAATATATACTTTTTAATGGCGTCTGTGTGTAGAACAAAAATAGACAGCTAATTTGAAGTTCTCACTATGTTTTTGCTGTTGCTAGAAATGAAGTTTGGATCAAAAATATTGTCAGGAGAAAACTGCTGTTGATGGAAGCTTAGCAGATGACTTAGGAACCTGCATTTGGACTTATCTGAGGTTGCTAGGAATGTTGTCTGGATCTCAGACTTTGAACTGATGGCAAAGCCTTGTACAAGGCCCTTACGGGGACAGCTTATGACGGCCCTTGCTCTGAGTTTGCCTGACTGGTAAATAATATGAGAGGCAAGGGAAGAGCTTTGGAGTCTTTGCATAGGAGCTGGGAGACATCCCAGGCCAGTGACATGCTTCTCAAGTCACTGAACGGTATTGTGAGAGGATAACCTCATTGCCTCGATAGTTACACACGTTATGGACATGATGCCTTAGTGGATTTGGGAGGACCCTGTTGCCAATAGACTGTTTGTGTACTAACCTTAATGGGTTTGGGGAAACCTCATTTGAGAAGGACCCTGTTTGCAATAATTGCTTATTTGTTTGTGCTTGGAGCAGTTTAAGGACAGAAAGGCGACCTGCTTCACAAGGAACCCAATAGTTAGGATTTGATGATTGGATACATTAATTTCACTCAGATGCCTAAACATGTAGTAGTAAATTACTTTTCCAGGCCAGGAACAGGTTTGCTGTACCTGAATAGAGGGAGCTCCTGGGTGGAAAGAAGATCTGGAATTCCAGAATGGACTACTCCCAGAAGTTGCTGGCATGGGATGAGGCATTTGTGGAGTTCCTGCACACTTATATATGCCTACACAGAATAGGAAATAGCCTCAGAGGATGGTGGGATAGTGGATAGCAACAGTGCAGGAAAAGATGCCAGGCAGATGGAAAATGGCATGTTGGTGGTAGATAGTGTGGTCAGGCAGTTGAAAAGACAGTTTGACAGCTCAAGAAGTCACAGTGTTTGGCTCCTCCATGGCAGTCCCCTTTGGGGGAATCTTTGCTTTCTGCTTTTGGCACCTACATCTACTGTGTGATGTCCTGTGCTTGCCCATGCACTTCTTCAAGCAGACCTCCAGTGGTGACCTGGTAAGCCTTTTCTCCAAGAAGAGAGACGCAAATCCTACAAAATGTTCTTAGACTCCTCTATGCAGAATGATAACAGACCTTCTCTTGAATTTGAAGTAACCCAGAAAATAAGCAAAGCCCTACATCTAGAATGGAATTGCATGCACCTGGAAACTGATACCGAACTGTATTGCAGCTTGTCCTCCTGATAGGGATGCCCCTCAGAAACAGGCTTAAGTTAAAAATAGTTCACAGGCATAAAAATAGTTTTTGAGAGGCCCTTTCTAACATCCTGAGGTAAGTATGATAATCATGAGTAAAAAACAGAGTAAGGCATCATGTCAAATGAGCGGGTCAGGTGCTAACCATTATTTGCGTCTTCTCTCTTTCAAGTCTCTGCCCTGGTTGAAAGCAGAAAAGTGGAAATGACCCTATAAAGTGCCTTCAACTACTCACACCTTGTAAAAACTGTCAGAGGTGAAAACCTTGGGTCCATTGTACCAAAATGAAGAAGTGTCGCATGAAAGAAATACATACCATTAGGTGGGAGTGTGTAATCTGGAATCCCTAGGGACTCTGTGGACAATGTATATTGTAGTCACAACATTTTGTGTTTGCATTTTGTATTTTCTTAGGGAAAATATGTACAACTTTTATCGGATTCTAAGAATAGCCCATAAGTAAAAAAAAAAAGATTTATGAGGATATTTGATTATAGCATCTTAGCATCATATATTTTAGGAACTTTTTTCTCCTTTACAATTTCACATTATGTCTGGAGCATTTTCTCCAGGTAATAATTATTATTTGAACGCCATCACTTTTGATGGCACCTCATATTCTATAATACAAATACATCATGCTTATTTAAACATTCCATTGTTATCAACCAAGTTCTCTAAATTTCACTAATCAAAAATTCACTATGTTGGGCGGTGCCTGTTGCTTTAAGGAGTAGGGCACCAGCCCCATAGGAGTAGGGTACCGGCCCCATATATCGGAGATGGCGGGTTCAAACCTAGCCCTCCAGCCAAACACTGCACACACACACAAATTCACATTGTCAAGAAAAATAATAATAATTATTATTTTTATTAAATCACAGCTGCGTACATTAGTGCAATCAAGGGGTACAATATGCTGGTTTCATATACAATCTGAAATGTTTTCATCAAACTGTTTAAGATAGCCTTCATGGCATTTTCTTTTCTTTTTTCCCCACCCCAGTGGTAAGACAGAATTTATTTACAGAAAAGAATGCAGAAAACACTAAGGCTCCTGGTAGAGAGAGAGAACTCAAGTAGGGAGAGAAAAGCTCTCTCCGTTTCTCTCCCGGTCTTTCCCCGTCTCCCCCTTTAGGTTTTTAGTCTCGGGGTATATATAGGTGTATGGGTTCCTTGGCCAGGAAACAAATGAATACAGTCCCTTCTACCGGGGGCAAGGTGAATGAGTGTATCAATGAATGAACACAGTCCCTTCCACCGGGGGCAAGGTGAATGAGTGTATCAATGAATGAACACACTCCCCTCCGGGACAAAGTGAATGAATGTATCAATGAATGGACACAGTCCATTCATGGAATTGAGGCCTAGGAAATTCACATGAAATTGACCTAGGCATAGGAAATGGGGGTTCCACATTTAGTCCTAAGTGTAAAGTGAAGGAGACACC
>CAUYRH010121639.1:0-35200 GCA_963574655.1 Perodicticus potto | reverse complement strand
TTACCTATTAGTGTAACACAAAATGATGATGAGTTTTTACTATGTGCCCATTCGAATGGGTGAAATAAAAAATAATGACAATTTCAGCTGACTTTTTTTTTTATTGTTGAAGATTCACTGAGGGTACAGAGAACCAGGTTAAGAAGTTTTTTTTCTCTTTCGAGCAGCAAAGATGATAGACAGAACCTAGTACTGGTCTGGGAATGGAGAGAGGGTGCCCTTGACCACTCTGGGAATACAAAAGGTGTGGCCTTGATGTTATATATGTGTACCTTGATAAGGCAATGTGGACTGGATGTTATATATGTGTTTCTAGGGCCCAGTAGTTCTACTTCTTGAAATTATCCTAAGGAATCAAATGATGAATGGATACTTACTATGACTTGTTATAATAGAAACAAAACAGAAGAAGGAACTACCTAAATGCTCGTTGGTGAGAAATTGGTTAAATTATTATGAATCCATACATGTGGCCATTAAAAATAATGATTTGTAAATAAGGTGTTCTTGATATTTTACTGAGTGAAAAAAATAGCTTCTAGAGCAACACATGATATCATACCCTTTACGTAACGGTGAGTGCACATACGGAACACATGTGCACAGACATCATGCTGGGGGGCACCTGCACGGGTAATTATACAGATACTCACAGTGGTTTGGTGATCTTGACTTTTGTCCTCACATTTTCTGAACTTTTTGAATTTTAAGAATGAGTATGTATTATATGATCAGAAAAAAGCCACATAATTTTCACCTTGAAAAAAAATGTTAGGCTTGGGCCCGTAGCATAGTGGTTATGGTGCCAGCCACATACACCAAGGCTGGAGGGTTCAAACCAGCTAAACAACAATGGCAACTGCAATAAAAAATAGTCGGGCATTGTGGTGGGCGCCTGTAGTCCCAGATGCTTGGGAGGCTGAGGCAAGAGAATCGCTTAAGCTCAAGAGTTTGAGGTTGCTGTCAGCTATGATGCGACAGCGCTCTACCGAGGGCAACATAGTAAGACTCTATCTCAAAAAAAAAAAAAAGAAAAGAAAAGAAAAGAAAAAAAAATATTAAACAGCGTGTGTGTGCAAGTGTGTGTGTGCATAAACTGCATGTGTGCACCTGTGGCAGGTGGACTGGGACTGCAAACAGAAGGAACCAAATGCACGAAGGAAAGAGGGCAGGAATTTGTTGAGGGTTTGGGAGTACTGAGAAGTCAGTGTAGCTGGGACTTGTAGGGGGATGGGAGGTTGAGGAAGCAGATTGGAGCTAGATCCTGAGGGCTGAGTGCTCAGCTGGGCAGTTTAGACTTTAAAGGTTGGGAGAGACAGCAAGCAGGGTAGTGACCTGGCCAATTTCATTCCCACTGCCACTCTGAGGGTGGCTGTATTCCCTTCCCCCAGCATTTAAGGCTCCTCTGTTCTGTCTCCCCTTTCTTCATATGTCCCAGGGCTCCCTTTGCCTGGCTTAGTCTCACCTCTACTCCTGCACACCCATCCCAATCCTGCCTTCAGTGCTCAACGCCAGGGCTCCTCTAAAAGGAAGCCTTCCAAGATTGCTCCCATTAGCCTTGATTTCCCCTTTCTCACACTTTTATTACCCTTGATCTTTCATGTCTTATCTTGCATCAGACTTTAATTGCTTTGCCTGTGGCTATTTCTTCTCCCAGCCCTAGTTTGGAGAACTGTGGATTGAGAGGTCAATCTCTAATGTGTGGATGTCCGTAACTAGACTGTTTAAGATGTGCCAGTTTTAGAATCCTGATGGAGGGAGGGAAAGAGTGGATAGCAAAGAAACCCAGTAATTATATTGAATGTGTTATGTCATCGGTACAGTGCCAAACACCATACACAACTTTTCACATTTCTCTTCTTTTATAGATGAGGAAATTGAGGCACAGAGACATTCTGTAGCAGTGAATACGTGGTGGTACTATGATTTAAACCCAGGCTCTGCCTAACTTCAGAGTTCATGCTCTTAACCTCCGTGATCATTTTGTCTCTGGCCCTGGCTGGAGGTGCCTGGGCTGAGGCAGGGCCTTCCTGTGCCTTGTTGCCCAGGGAGAGTAATGACGGCTCCATCTCACCCAAGTGGTAGGTTCTGACCCAAAAGCAGATCTGGGAGCAATGCGGCGTCCCTGCTGAGGGCTTAGAAGTGCCACTATGCCCAAGCAAGCAAAGTGAGATACTTCCCTGGGAGGCTTGTCTGTAGGGGTAAGAGGCTGGATATGTTGACCAAGAAAGAGCATCCTCATTCAGAAATTCTCCAGCACCAATAGGTCAGTGAGATGAAAAAGAGTAATTTTGTGCCTCTAAAGCAATAGCCCACTTCAAAGCCACATATATGGGTCCATTCAGGATCTCTTCAAACCCTGACAGCAAACTCTAAAAGAAGGACAGTGGGTCCAGCACCTGCTTGACAGAAGAGGAAATTTGGGCTCTGTGAAGGGAAAGTGATGCCCTGGAAGAGCTCAGCTCAAGGGCTAAAATCCTGGCCTTTTGACTCCCAGAGGAGGCCCTGTCTTCCTCTGGGCCCCTCAATCAGCCTGGGCTTAGTGGGTGTCCCTGCCTCAAGGAGCTGAGTGAATCTTTGTGAGCCCATTTTGGGGTCTGCACTTTGGTAGAATCAAGAAGCTAACAGCAAGCTCATGAGAACCCGGGGGTTCACCATGAATCGTGTATGCCAATACCAGCCTGGGTGACTCAATAGTAATGCTAGCTTGGGCCTGGAGAAGGGACCTTTGGCCATGCTGTGTCTGGGGGTAGAGGTCTTTTATGTAAGTATATCTTTTCTTAAATTGGGTTTACCCATGGGGGAGAGCGTTGTGTGTGTGCCTGTGTGAGCATGTATGTGCAAGAAAAGGCTGGAATCTGGGTGGGGATGAGCATCTATCCCAGTGTGTCCTGGAAAGTTCCCAGATAGGCCACAAGCAGAACAGTTTGGGGAAACCCTTGCTGAGCCCCGCTATAGCCTGGCAGGCGGTGAAGTGGCCAGGTACTTTGTGGCTGCAATGTCTTGGAGAGTTTGCCAAGCACTTTTTGTGAAGTCATTGGGACATTAAACCCTTGGTTCAATTAAATGGGTTAATAAGCTTTGTCTGATCTTGATGAATAATAATAATATAATGTGATAATAGCAATAATGGTGATATTAGCTGTGATTATCACACGTGCCACACTGTCCCAGGCACAGAGTGAGGTGCAGCATACATTCTCGCATGCTCAGGCCACATTTTCCACTCATAAAACCCCATTCTTCAAAGCTTTTCCAGCCCAACTCCCTATATCCATTTTCAGAACAAATTACCAACACTTAAAAAAATTGGTCCATTTTGCATGAAAGCCAAGTTCAAATTACTGTTACTTTCCCCTTTCTGTTTGAAACTTAAAAAAGGGTAGGAGGGGGAGCTGAGGGGGACACAGGGGACAGATAGAGGAGGAAGAGGGGAAAAGAAGGAGAACTGTGTATGAACGAAGAAAAAAAACGAGACTTCTTGTTTCAGTAAAAATGTATTTCTGGAACGATATTTCAGTTTACTCAGGCAGAAAAAATTAGAAATGGTGTGCTTATTAAACAGGCTAAGTAAGCATGACTATTTTTAGTAGTATAGTAAAACCTTGGTAATTTAGACCCCTTTAATAAAGATTCCATGATCATGCTGGCTGGCAGGCATGCACTTTGTGTTGCCTGTGTGTGTGTGTGTGTGTCTCAGGGCAAGGTAAGAGTGCAGATAGGTTGCTGCATTAGTGTGGGGAGGATGCAACAGGGACAAAGGGGAGACCAGATGGACTCTCTGTTAAGAGTGCTTTTACAAATACTGAGCTCTCAGCAACCAAACAGCATTACAGATTATTATTCTTATTGGACATTTCTTATTGGCACCTACTAGTTTGACATTTGTTTAAAGAATATACTTGCATTTGAAAACAAAAAGTTCATTTCTGTAAAAATCTGGAAAAGTTTACTTGACACCTGTCACACTGGCCTCCCTCAAATGAGACTGGATCCAGAGGGTGATGCATCTCAGGTAGGTGATAACTGACACCTCAGAGTGAGGACAGGAACCCTGTGGGCAGTGGGCCACTCCCTACTCTGCAGATGGTAGGTTTTTCTATCAATATTTTTAAAATAATATATTTTGTTTTACTTCATCATTACAAAAGTAATATGTACTCAAAGAAAAGAAAAAGAAATAAAAAAGAAAAAAAACTTGTAAAGAACAAATGAAAAGAAAATTCCTCATTTCCTTCCTCCCAAAGGTAGCTGGTGTTAACACATCTAGAAATTTTTCAGTGCATATATAAGAACAAAAGTGGTAGTGTGCTTAAGACTTGTTTGGTAGGTTTCCTCGTTTAGGATTTTGACAGAGAAGTTCAGTTGAAAAAAAATAAAAAGCAATAGCAAAGCTATTATTTAATTTTATGCTAAATGCTAAACTTACAGAGAAAAGTCATCCATCCTGGGCTGCTCTCTTCTAGCCACATAGTAGACATTCAATAAGGGAAGAGGCTGTAGTTACTGGGATCCCACCGCTGCGCTGCATGAAGGATGGAGAACTGGGTTGAAGGCCATAAGGGGGGGAGGTCAGTGGTTGCTGGGGCCTCAAAGGAGCTACTGGTTGAGAGGATTGTGTGGAAAGGTTTGCCAAAAAGCAGTGGACACAATCGCTGGGAGTCCTGGGGGCCCCAGCCGCTGAATGCCTCTTTCGATAAGGTAGGGGTATAACCACAGATACACTTGCAGAAAAAATTTGCGGTAAAATATACATAACATAAAATGTATCACTTTAATCTTTTTAAAGTGTATAGTTCAGTAGCATTAAGTATATTCATATTGCTATGCAATTGTCACTACCATCCATCACCAGAACTTTTCATCTTTCCCACCTGAAACTCTGTACCCCTTAAACACTAATTCCCCATTCCCCTCCCTCATCTGCTGGGAGCCACCGTTCTATTTTCTGTCTTTATGAATCTGGCTATTCTAGGTACCTCATATAAGTGTAATCACAGTATTTGTCCTTTTGTGACTGGCTTATTTCACTTAACATAATGTCCTCAAGGTTCTTCCATGTTGTGGCATTTTATGAATCGCATTTGTCAGAATTTCTCTGCTCCTCCTTTTTTTTTTTTTTTTTAAAGATAGAGTCTCATTCTGTGCTCTGGGTAGAGTGCTGTGGCATCATAGCTCACAGCAACCTCAAACTCTTGGGCTCAAGTGAGCCTCCCAAGTAGCTGGGACTACAGGTGCCCACAACAATGCCTGGCTGTTTTTTCTATTTTTAGTAGAGATGGGTTCTCATTCTTGCTCAGGCTGGTCTCAAACTCGTGAGCTCAAGCAATCCTCCTGCCTTGGCCTCCCACAGTGCTAGGATTGCAGGTATGAACCACATTTCTTTCCTTGTTAAGGACCACATTTTGTGTATCCATTCATCTGGACACTTGGTCTGCTTCCACTTTTTAACTATTGTGATGAACATGTTTTAGTTGCTGATGTGAGCATAGGTGTACAAATACAGCTTTGAGTCCCTGCTTTTATTTCTTTTGCATATACATGGGTTTTGAGACAGACTGAGTTATGGTCCATTATTTCACTTCCTAGAGACACAGTCAACAGAGTCCTTTCTGATTCACCCGTGCCAGTTCCAACTTGTTCGGTGTTGCTGGGAGGGCTTCATTTGTTTCCGTCCATGCAGATTTTATGTTTCTTGATTTTTGTGTATCTTAAAACTTTTGTAATAACCCATGAATACCCAGAAGCAGAATTGTAACCAGGAGTGGAATTGCTAGATTATATGCTAATTCTATTTTTAATTTTTTGAGGGACCACTGTACTGTTCTCCACAGTGGCTGTACCATTTTACATTCCCACCAGCAAGCGCAAGGGTTCTGAGTTTTCTACAGCCCGTTAACCTTTGTTACTTTTGGTTATTTATTTATTTATTTGAGACAGAGCCTCAAGCTGTCACCATGGATGGAGTGCTGTGACATCACAGCTCACAACAACCTCCAACCCTTGGGCTCAAGCGATTTTCCTGCCTCCGCTGGGACTACAATTGCCTGCCACAACCCCCGGCTATTTTTTGGTTGCAGCCATCATTGTTGTTTGGCAGGCCTGGGTTGGATTCCAACGGGCCAGCTCAGATGTATATGGCTGGCGCCTTAGTCGCTTGAGCCACAGGCGGGGGAGCCTATTTTTGGTTTTTTAAGTAATAGCCATCCTGATGAGTGTGAGGTGGTCTCCTCTGTGGTTTTTGATTTGCATTTTCTATTGACTAGTGGTGTCAGCTTCTTTTCATGTGCTTATTGGCCATTTGTATATCTTCTTGGGGGGAGGGGAGGAGTCTTTTCAAGTCCTTTGCCTATTTTTTTTTTTAAACTTGCACCTCTGATTAGAATTTGCCTATTTTTGAATTGGGTTGTTAGTTAAGATATACTTTTCAAGGCACTGCCAAGAGCTGTCTGTACTGAGAAAGAGTGAGTGAAGGAAGAAGGAAAAGAGCAAGAGAGAGGAGAGAAAGGAGTGGGGAAGGTAGAAAGAGAGTGTGGGGGGCGGAAAGGCAGCCCCTCAATTCTTTTATTGAATAGATATTCATTAAGTACCTACTATCAGCAGGCACTTCTATAGGTCTTGCTGTCTACACCTGTTTAATTCAGTCCAACATGCTGGCTCTCTGTAATCACAGTGACCCTGTCTAGCCACCGGGGTCAGCCTCCAGGAGGCAGTGCTCATAGTAGTTAAGCCCACACCCTAAAGAGGAGCATCATGTCTTTGGGCAGGCTACACGACCTCTCTGAGCTTCCCCTCCTCTGTCTACAAAATGAGGCTAATAAGAGAAATAAAACACTGCAGGGGACAGCACAGAATGAGATGTGCCTGAGTTATCCAGCACAGCTGTTGGCTTGCACCAAGGTCATCCTGCCCTCTACCTTCTCCCTGTTCCTTATGCAGCTTCTTGCACTTGACCCTGCTCCTCTGCAGTGGTTTTATTGACAAAATTGCAGCCCCTCCACCCTGACTAGGCACTGCTGCAGTGTTTGCTGTGTGCCCTGAAGCTACTTGATGGTGGACACCTGCTCTGGGCAACACTAGCCATCTGGGAGGTAAGATTCAGAGACCTGCAAAGGCAGCACAGGAGTGTGAAGGGGGGTGTTCCCATGAGGAGAGGGGCAAGGAGACAGGGCCTGGGAGGAGGCTGTGCCTGCAGACACCAATCTAGGGAATGGGAAGCTTGTGATATGACTGAGGTGAGAGCTTCGATTTCCCCTTTCTTTACCAGAAACTTGCTCTGTGCCCTGCCTGCCCCCCACCCCATGCCCTCTGCTGCTCTCACATAGCCAGAGCTTGGGAGGGCAAATTCTCAGCCTGGGGCGTTTTCTTTCTCTCTCCTGGACCATAGCTGAGCTCAGCCTCCTGAAGTGAATTCTAACTTTCAATTCCCTTTCCCCATTGAATACAAATGTGATTCGTGTAAGGGTAGTATATGTATAGTGCAGTGGGAAGGAGCACAGGCCCTGGGCAGAAGGCCTGAGTTCAAGTGCCGCCTCTACCCCTCATTAGCTGTGCCATCTTGGAGAAGTTACTAATTCCTTTCACACCTGTGAAAAATAAGGATAACAAGCCCCTCCATTATGGAATTGCTGTGAGGTACAGGACATAATTCTCATGAACTGCTTGCATGTATGTGGTCTGGTGCTCAGTAGCTCTTGATAACATGATATGCCAACAAAAAAAGTGTTCGGGCACCTTCATCCTGCATGGCAGTAAGCCCTTGGAGGAGACTTATGGGATGAGCACTGACCGTGCTGATCTGCCTCTCCATAGAGGCCCAGTGGACAGCAGGAATTGGGCCTGGTTCCTCTGGGTCTCCCAGGCCTGGCCTGCAGAGGATGGAGTAGAGATTGTACCACAAGACAACAAGCTAGGCCACAGACAGCTTGAGCCTAGCGTGGTTGCTGGGGGTAGGGTGGGGTGTAGAAGGTGGGCCAGGGATGTGGCAGGGAAAAGTTGGGCCCCAAAAGACATTTCAGAAATGGCCTATTGAGAAACTTTGACAGAGAAGTCCTATTAATACAGAAAGAGGGGAACAGGATCTCAAGAGGAAAACCAGGACATTTCATTTTAATAATATTAATAATAAAATAATAAATAGTACCATCCCCACTGGGTTGTTGCACAGGTAAAAGGCTCCTGGGTGAGGAGTACACATAGCACAGGGCCCTGGACCCCTGTGGGTTCCATGCAGGTTTGTGTTCATCCCAGAAGACAGGGATGGAGCTTTCTCCCTGGACCAGCCTTGCCCAACCACTGTGTTTAAAGCAGGACTCCCATTTATTCTTACTCATAGCAGCCTTTTGTTTTTCCTCAGCCCAGGTTGTAATTATACATGTTCCTTTACTTGTCCAGGAGAGCTGTTTTCCACCATTCCATCTTTAGCACTAAGAGCAAGAGTACAGTCAATGTCGAATGAATGAATGACTCTGCCAGTCTTTAGACTGGCAGAAAGGCCTAGGCTTCTCTGCCTTTTTTCGTAAGACATGGCTTTCCGACCTCCCTATATTTCCCAGGAAGGGATGACCCTGTAGCTGGTATGAGAAGGGCTGGATGCTACTGTCTTTGCAAGCCACGGAAGAGTTGGGTGAAAACAACTGGATGGGGCCTGAGGCTAGTCTTACACTCACCTGCTTGGGCATGGTCCTGGATAGATTGTGGGGTCATTCTGGGACTACTTCTGTTCTTCTGCCCATCTGCAGCTGTTTGGTCTGTGGCCCCAAGGCTACACTATGCCTCTGCCAGAGCCCTGTGCAGCCCATCTTATCTGGGGCAAGGCCTGACTTTCAGGAGAGGCTTCGTTTTTGCTTCCCACTTTCCTCCAGCCCACCTCCTTCTAGGTCTTCTCTGCCTCCTGCCCTCAGCTGGGACCAGGGCCCCCTGGCCTTAGCAGATGTGTGAGGCTGGGGGAGGCACTCTGAGTCCAGATGTAGTTGTGTTTATGTTTCCAGAAAGTGAGAGGTCGGAGCTCTAAACTGGAACTGTTGGGGGAGGGGTGATCTGGCTCCAGCCCCCACCCTCCAGCCTGTGTATCTGGCCCTGTCCATCTCAGAACCCCACACTCTAAGTCCTATAGCATCAGGCTGGGCCATCTCTAGGAAAGACTCTTCTTTATTCCTCATTTAAAGGTGAGAAGACCAGTAGAAAGTTGCCTGGTTTGGGGATCTAAACACCTATTGGTTCAGTGTGACTTTGGCCCAGTTATAGTCTCATAGCACCTTCTTGGTTCCATATGTAAAATAGGGCTAGCACTCCTGACCTCAGAGTCAGCGTTGACCTGGTTTGAGAATGTGTACACAGAGTTCTGCAGCTATTAGCTTATGACTAAGCCTGTGGCTGTGCCCCACTCTCAGCTAGGGCTTGCCTGGGTCCAGCTCTAGGGCAGTGCCAATCCCCATCACAAGGTGATTCTAAAGCAGAATATCAACCCCTCCTTCCTCCCCCGCTGCAGCTGCAAACATTTTGTTTTGCCATTAGAAATGACTTACTTAAGGGAAACAGATTTTACAGGCAGTTTACAGGCTGGGCTTGTTCAGTAGTTTCCAAAAGCCAGGGGAGGGTGGAAAAGCAACCAGCAGTCCCCATAAGTTGGGAAAGAAGGGAAGTGAAAAGTGAGTCCTATGTGATGGACACTTTCTCTGGCACAGCCAGCACAGTCGCATGCCCTTGGGTGGGATCCTGGCTGGGGCATTAGGGGTAAAGGTAGAGGATGGTCCTGGCTAGACTCTGGAGACTCCTGGAATGGAATTGCCAGGGAATAACTTTAAGGGGTTGTGGTGCCTGGGCCACAGGACAAAAGGCCACCTAAGGCCCAGAGAGCCTCTCAGCAGCCCCCCACCCTAACGCTGCCGGCAGTCAGGGCCCCATAGCACCCTGGGGCGTCGAAGGTCAGCACAGACCCAGCCTGGAAGAGCATGCAGAGTCTGGGAATGATCGGGAGGTACTAGCTAGGGCGACCAGGCACACAGCACAGACTGACTAGCTCAGCGGGTGCGCACTGGGTGGGAGTGGAGAGGGAGCTCAGAACCATCACCCCAGGCCCCGCGCGGCTCTCTCACGCAGTCGTGCTAAGCATGTCAGGAATGAAGGTGAGGAAGCGAGGACGCGAGATCCCTGCCGGCGGGTTGCCTCAGCTCTTCCCTCCTACCCACCGGGCCGAGGTGGCGCAGTCCCTATCTGCCTCCCTCCTCAGCCCAATGAAACAGTCAGGGCTCAGCAGTGCTTAGCACGCTCAGACTATGGTTTTAATAGACGTACATGGACAAGTCGATATAGACAAATTTATAATTCTATACAGTCAGTCCGACATACACAGGGACGCTGTAAACAGGGGCGCGGGCCGGAGAGCGGGTGTGCAAAATGGGCGCAGGGCCCTGGGGCCGCGCCCCACGCTCTCCCGGCTCCACTCTTGCACGGCAGGCGGTGAGGAGGGGGCTTTTCGCCGGGACAGGGGGCCACCTCCCGGCACAGGAGCAGAGCAGAGGGCCTGAGCCTGCGGCTAAGCTTGGGGTTGGGGTACTCTGAGACAAGCCTTCCCCGTCCTCCCGCCATGTCCACACCATCCGCTGCAGATCCCCGGCCTTAATATAGGGCTCCGGGCGCAGGGCGGGCGAGGGCTCTCCCGGACAGGGCGCGCAGCGGCCATGTGCGGCTCCCTGGGGAGCGCCCGATCCGGTGCGAGACACCGTCACCCCCGGCCCAGCGCCTGCTCCAACTCGGATCCGAATCGAGCTAAGGTGCGCTCGGCCGGGCCCAGCTCAGAGAGGTGTTTTGGTTCGTACCGAGCCGAGGTATCTCAGGCTCTTTCGGGCATAGCACATCCAGTTCGCACAGGCGTGGCCGCTCAGTCCGCATGCAGCGCGGCGGGGACCCGGGCTACGAGGGCGTCCTCTCCGGGCCGCTGGGCCTCAGCACTCGCTTCCCCCGTCGAGCCCCCTCCGCGGAGTGGGCCACCGGGGCCCATGGGAACACACACCACCCGCGCCATCCCGAGGGCAATTGCAACTCATCCATTATTTCGCGGCACTTTTCTCCGACGTCTTTTTACTTTCTTTTCTTCTTCTTCTTTTTTTTTTTTTTTTGAGGGCTGAGTGGGGTCCGGAAAAGCAAACACAAAACCAACCCAGAGGCGGGGAGTGGGGGGGGGGGCGCGCAGGCACGAGCCCCGCGGCGCGGCTGGCTGCGGCCCCGCGTGCGTCCTCCGCGCCCGCCCCGCCCGGCGCAGTGCCGGTCGCCTACCCGCGTGGCGCAGCGGGGCGGTCAGCTGTTGTACTGGCACGCGTTGAGGCCCGTGGCCGGACCCTGCAGGCCGCCGTAGCCGAACGAGGAGTGTTGCTTGGACTTGAGCCGCAGGCTGGCTAGGCTCGAGTTGCACGTGTCCCGGTAGACGCTGTAGGGCGAGGCTGGGGTGCCGTACGGGCAGGCGCCGGGTGACATGGCCGAATTAAGCGAGGAACCGGTGAGGTTGTTGATGTTGTTGAGGCCGGAGTTAGGCATGCCAGGCACGGCGCCTGGGCCCATACTGGACGGCATGGTCATGGAGGAGATGGAGCTGGGTGCCGAGAACATGGACTGCGACGACAGCGGGCTCATGGAGTTGAAGAAGGTGAAGCTTTTCGTAGACAGCGGCGCTGGAGCCAGGCTCTTGGCGGCCCAGTTGTTGTAGGAGTAGCCGGCGGCGTACACGTCCTCGTAGGGCTGCACCAAGCCGCTGAACTGCGGCACATAACCGCCCTTGCACAGGTCCAGCTGCTGGTTACGCTCGCGCTTCCGCCACTTGGCTCGCCGGTTCTTGAACCAGACCTGGGGGAGAGGGCGGGAGAGGGGTCAGGGCTGCAGAGGGCGGGAAGGCCCCCCACCCCCACTCCCCACCACCCAGAACCCTCCGCCTTCTCTGCCTACTTCGTTTCTTTTCTTTGACCGGCCAACCGATATTTCCGCTTCTGCCTTCTCTCCATAATGGTTGCTTTCCAGCCCCCGGGAAATATTAGGGTTTCTGTCCTTTTCCCCATCTTTATCCTCTTGCCCAAATTAAGTTCGTTTTCTTCTCTTAATTCGGATTCTTTTATTTTTAGCAAATATTCGTTTTCTTCCTTCCCTTTTCAGCTGGTCTACCTTCTGCTTTCCCTACCGAACCGGTTCCTATCTATCCACTAAATATTCCTTCCCTTTCTTCTCTCTCAAATGCAAAACTTATTTTCCTTCCTGAGACATATGACTCTCCAATTCCTCCAATTCCTTCGACCTATTTCATCCGTTCAAATAGTCTGTTTTCATCTTTATCGGCAATATTTGATATTTCCATTTCTGCTTCAAATATTTTCATTCAGTCTACCACACTATCTGAACCTCTTTCTTCTCCCTCAGCCTGTTTTTATTCCCCATTTTTGATCTCTTTGATTCTTTCCAAATATGACCTTCATTGTTTCCCTTAAATAGTTGATTCTTTTTCTCAAATACTTGATCCTTTTGCTTCTCTTAAATATTTAATTTCTTTTCGCCACCTAAATATATGCCAAACATGTTTCTCTGCAAATATTTAATTTCCTTTTGGTTCTTACTAGTTTCTCTCTAATCTCCCCTCCTTCGATTTCTCCCCCCAAATATGGTAAGAACCTCTTTTTCCCCCTAAGCCCCAGGTCTTCCCTGGTCCTCACTTATCTGCTCACCACATGCCCCCTGCACTCCCCAACCCTTTTCCTGTCCTGGGCTCAGTTTCCTGAGCTGGTTTGTGAGACCCCTGCACCTCAGCCTCCTCAGTCCCTACCACTAACACTGTCTGATTCCACCCCACCCAACCCTTCCACTGTAAACCTGGTCAGGGTTAGTGAGTGTGGTGTTCCACTCCAAGTCTCATTGGCTAGCCTGACTTGGGAGGGAGATGGCTGGGTTACGGTAGGGAGTCTGTGGGCTAGGTTGGTCTGGCTCGGAAGGTGCTTCCAATACTTAATTAAATATTGGTGCACCCGGGGAAGAAATGATTCTCTTGCTGCTCTGGCAGGAAAGCCTTTCATTTACTGGGAACCAAATGGGTGAGAAGAGGGAGAATGCAGTCTGGTCTTGGGTTTGAGACCTCACATCCCAAAAGGGGCTGGGAAGACCACTTGCACACCAGAGCCACCCCCTTCCTGACCCAAGACTTATAGGAAAAACCACTAGGCAAAAAGTCTAAGGCTAGGGAAGGTGGAGAATATCTTGAGATTTTGGAAGAGCTGGTTGCAGGATAGGACCACAGCTCCAGAAAGTTTTGAGAGCCCCCAACCCAAGCACATTTCAAACCTCTCCAAGGCAGCTAGTCAGGACCTGCCTTTCCCTTTCGTTTTCGCTGGAAGGCCAGCAGCTCCCGAAGTCCCCATCGGCAGGGAATTCTCTGCCCAGTCTCTAGCCCAGGGCATCCAGCTAACATCTGAGTGGGCCCGGAACCCTGCAGGGCATGGGAGAATCCCCTGGAGCCACAGGTTTTTGGGTTGGGGCTACTACAGAGCGGGTCAGGTAGGATGTAGGTCAGAGGGGCTGGAGTCCGGAGCAGCCTAGATTGTTAGGGGCCTTGGGGCCTAGCTGACTCTTGGTGGGCCAAGGCCTCAGGTGAGGTCTCTGATGGAGGAAGGGAGCAGGTCTGAGCGGTGGGAGAGGGGAAGTCTGAATAAGGCATAAGCTTCCCCGGGCTGCGGCAGGAGCGGCCCGGCAGCTCTCTGCGTGGGTCCCTTTAGGCGCGCGCCTGGTGCTCACCCGCACGCGCGGTTCGGTGAGGTTGGTCCACACAGCGATTTCCTCCCTCATGCTCATGTCCGGGTAGCGGTTCCTCTGGAACGTCGCCTCCAGCTCTTGCAACTGCTGGCTTGTGAAGTGCGTACGTTGCCGCCGCTGCTTCTTCTTCTTGGCTGGGTCCTCCGCGCCGCCACAGCCCGCGCCGCCCGCGCCACTGTCCTCCGGCCCCTTGGGTTCCCCGCCGCGCTCCTTCTCTGCAGCAGGTAGGACGGGGTACGGGTCACCTCCGGCTTAAGCCCGGTTGCACCCCGTCCCGGCTCCACCGAAGGGCCTGCCATCAGCGCAGGTAGCCTCCCTCCCAATTCCAGGCGGCCCTGAGAATTGTCCTTTTTGGAAAGAGCCCGCAGGGCTCTGGTAGTTGGTAGGCAACTTTAGTCTGGCGTGCCGAGGAGAGGAATCCAGGAGCCCGAGCCGGAGCTGAGCAGTAGGCCTGGGTTCCTGGGTGGGCAGGGCCTGCTCCCACAGCAGCTCGGCTCAGGTTTTGGCTCTGCTGCTGCTGTTAACCCCAAATGTATGCTTTTTTAAAGACAAATTTTGCGGACTCTTGGGTAGGGGTCTAAAGCTGAAGGGGTCTCTGCTTTTCTGAACTAGAATCAGATTTGAACCCTTCCACTTTCTTCTCCCCCGGGCTGTGTGGGAGCTCCACTGGGCAGGCAGCACACAGCCAGTTCTCGGCCTTCCTTGGAGGCCTCCAGTCTCAAGGCCTAGTAAGTCCCTCTAGCTGCACTTCGGACAAGACAGACTCTGTCTAGGTGACCTAAGGGCTCTAGCTTCTCTCTCTTCGGAGCTACACAAAACACATACAGATATAGAAACATTGAAACATAAAGGAAAAGGATTTTAAAACAAAACACAAAAGCCCAGAAAAGCTCACAGCCCTCTGCCTAAAAACAGGAGCTGAGGATGTCACAAATTCTCAAAAATAGGCAGGTAGAAACATAGAGCAAATGTAAATTAAGAAGCTAGAAACTTCCTTGAAAACACACCCTTGACTAAATACAGAGTTGTGTGTGTGTAAACTCCAGGCAGACAGAGGCATTTATTTCTCTGGGATTAAGAAAAATCAACGTACCGTTGGTAGATAGATTTTTAACCCCTTCCCAATAACATCCTTGTAGAGATAATTTTTAAATTCCAGAGCAACACATTACATTTAGATAATTTAAATTCCCCAAATCACACAGCTGCAAATGGATTTTGAGAAAATCCCGGAGAAATGCGCCATTTTGGATCGACTTTAAAGTCTCCCGAGGAATGATATTGCATGTAGATATTCTAAATTCCAGAGAAATACACTTAGCATATTAATGCTTTCAAAATAAAAAAATACTGTTTAAATTGTTAATTCATCCTCCTAGATCTGGTTTAAAAAAATCAATCTACAGTTATATATTTCTTTAGGTTTTAATAAATAATCAAAGACCACACTTAAAACTTTGAAAACAAAAGTATAGTTCAACTTCGGTTACTTTTGAACCAAACAGAACACCTCAGAGAAAATCGCGTAGGGATGGATATATAACACAAACAAATACAGATTTAAAAACGCAGAGAGAAACAGCGGTGGATTAAGCAATGAACTCGGTAGCGCGCCCATGCCGCAGGAGCTTGGAGCTCGGAGCTCGGCTGCAAATCCGAGTTAGGACCGCGAGCGCGGGAGTCGCTCAGAGACCCTGCCGGCCGGGTCGGGGCAGGATTTGTCGCCACACTGCCGGCGCCCTCACCCGCCGGCCCAGCTCGTAGCTGTGAAAAAGGTCGAGCTCGGGCAAAAAGGAAACGCAGAGGGCGACCTGCCAGATCCGAGTCAGGGCCCTGGTTAGGCGGCCTGGAGACTCCGGGCTCGGGACGTGCACGTGGACCGGGATCCCCGGTCAGGGTTCGGGCCGGCCTTGTCCGCAGCACCCCTTGGCCTGTTCTCCCTCTCTATCCTCGGTCTTCCTTTTATTTGTTGTCTCCCCCTCATTCCAGTTTGCTCTTCCCGCCCGCTCCTTCTCTTCAGCCTCTCCTTTTCAATCTGTCGCCCACTGACAGGATGTCTTCCCCACTCTCAGTCTCTCTGGGCGCTTTTTCTCGCCCGTCACCCCCATTTCCTTCTAGATCAGCTCCTGTCCCTTAGTCCTGGCTGCTTCTCTGCGCCCAGTTGTGCAAACCCAACTTCTTCCCGCTCTGTGTTCCTGATGGAGAGGGGCTGTCAGGCCAACCCCCCAGTTGTAGGCTCGTGCATCTGCCAGTCTCTTGGCGGGTGGGGACCGCGTGGAAGCGCCTTCACGTACGTGTGTATATGTGTGTGTAAATTTCCGCGTTCACCGTCAGGTCGAGAACGGGAAATGGGGAGCTCCCATGGCTCTCGGGGCGGAGAGGGAGACCGGCTGCGCGGCGCGGGCGTCAGGCCCTGCTCGCAGGTCCCCGTGTCCTGAGTCCCGGTAGGCTCTGTGCGCGCCGCGCGGGGAACCACGCTTACCTGGCAGCTCCGTGTCAGACGACTCACTGGCTGAGTTCTCGAGCTGCTCTCGAGGGTCGGCCGCGCGGGCCAGGTGGAAGGCGGGCCCCATGTCATGGGGCGGCGGCGGCGGTGGCCGGAGTCCCTCCGGCAGTCGCTCTAGGCTCATGCCCCCTTTGAAGGCGTCCATGGAGGCGGGGACCGCGGAGGGCGCTCCAGGGCCCGGGGCTAAGCGCTCCCGACCACCCTGGCTGCGACCTGCGGGGACAAGAGCGCAGCGCCTAAGCAGCAGCGCCCCAGGGCTACCCGTGCCCGCCGCGACGCCGCGCCCGCCCCATGGACCGCCCGGGGCTGCGGGGCCGGGCGGGCTTCGGCGGAGGCCGTTTCTCGCGACTGGGTGCCTGGCTCCGCGCTGCGATCCCGCCGCTCGGGCCTCAGCCGCCCGCCCGGCCCCGGCTACGACTCTGGATCCGGGGCCGGTTTCTAAGGCTCCGGACGGCGCCGGCAGAGTCTGTCTTAAAGCGACAGCGCGCACCGCCAGGTTCCAGCAGTCCCTGCGCCAGGGGTGCAGGGTGGGGTGGGCCCGAGTGGGAGGGGGCTGGAGAGGGAGGGAGCGAGCGAGCGAGCGAGGGAGCGCGGGCGGAATCCAGCCCCGAGCCGCCCGCGCCGCCGCGCCCTCTTTGCCGCCCTCCCTCCCTGCCTCGCCCGCGCCCTCCCCCTCCGCAGCCACCTTCCCGCCGCCTCCCCGCCCCCCGCGGCCTCGCCGCGCCTCTCCCTCCTTCTCGGTGACACACCGAGTTCTCCCTCGACCTCACAAAAGAAACGCATCTGGCCTGCAAGTCCCGCTCGGCTCGTGGCCACCTCAGGCTCCAAATGACCTGTATTGCTCAGAATCAACTCCGATCTCGGCCTCGAAGTCCCCAGCCCCCCAGCGCGAACAACCCAGGATGAGTGAATGTTTGCCGAGCAGGATCGCACGGAGCGGGCGCCTGAGAGCCAGCGCCAGGGCGGGGGCAGAGCCCGGGGCCCGTCCCGGCAGTTCCCAGCGGTGTCCTCGTCGAGGGGCAGTCCGCCCCTCCTTCCCCGGCCTCTTCTCCCGGGAACTCAGCCCTGCTGAGTG
This sequence comes from Perodicticus potto, assembly GCA_963574655.1. NCBI lineage: Eukaryota > Metazoa > Chordata > Mammalia > Primates > Lorisidae > Perodicticus > Perodicticus potto. Next base: position 17,834 of record CAUYRH010121639.1, on the reverse strand, counting down.
ACAGCAGCCTGCGCTCTAATGGGCCCCCGGATGCTGCCTCCTAATTAGCTTGGACCCTCTCCCCTAAGGCTGCTTCTCAGGTCTTCCTCTCTGCACCGCAGTCAATTTTCCGGGATTGAGATAGAAATGATGGTTTCTAATCAGACGAAACATTTCTGTTGGCTCTAGGTGGCTGGAAGTGCAGCAAACGACCCCAAGAGCCCAGGCAGTCCCCACAACCTCTCCTACCTCTTGCCTTGTTTTGCACTTTCAATAGTTTGGCCAAATCTCTGGCCCTGGCCTTGGCAAGCATGGGGTTGCCCTTGGCAGCCTCCCCCCTCCTTCAGGGTAGCTTTGCCCCATCCTAGGGCCTGTGCTCTGGCTTCCCAGGGCTTCAGGCATAGGCCTGGTAGCCCAGGTGACTGCTGTCTCCCAACCCTGGGCCCGGAGCCAGGAAGACTTCAGTCTTCTAGCTGCTTTCCCACACAGTGGTAGCTAAGTTGCAGCTCTGATAGGCCTTTGCTGGGCACAGGCAAAGACATTACCTTCCCACATCCAAAAGTGATCCCCTCCTTCAGTGAAGTTTGTCAAAGGATTTTGCTCAACAATTGTTAACTGGACCCGGAGACCTCAGTGTCTTAAGCAAATAGGCCTCAGATGAGGCAGCAAGGTAGGGCCCTGACCTGCTCCTCTGGCCACAGGCGGTCCCCAAGTTGCCCTCTGCCCCTCACCTGCCAACCAGCCACATCAAACACAGCAACCGAAGAGAGAGCAGCTCTGGACAGGTGGCCTGGGGAGAGCAATTCCCTACTTTCCAGCCCCCGTGCCCTTACCCAAGGTCTCAGTGCCTCCTTAGCTCCTCCTGGGGGTCTCTGGTTGGGACTGACCATGCAGGTGTCAGCATCTTGGGTACTCCACAGGCTCTGCCTTTGAATCCTCACCTTGTTCCCTTCCCATCACAGGGAAGACCCAGTCTGCAGGTTGAGCTCCTTGGTGAACACAGGGTTGGGGTAGGCACACAATTCCACTCCCTCTGCCTCTGGCCCAGGGTGTCCAGCTCTGGGCCATGGAGAGAGGGCACAGTTTCCTGGGCTTGGCCTACTCTAACTCTGTGTCGGTGGCCATAGGGGGCAGGGGCTGAAGCCCAAAGGGAACACACTTTCCAGTTTGGATTGAGGAGGCTCAGTGACTCCTGCCTTCTCCTTCCAAGTTGAGATCCCTGCTCCATGTAGTCTTGGTCATGGGGAGATGACATGGGGAAGTATAGTTGCCTAACATTTGCCCCTGCCACACCTCTTACTACATTTCTTGGCTGAGTGTCCTGCAGCAGCAGATACCCCCATTCAGGAGAATTCGGGTGCTGCAACATGCCAGGAAGTGCCCCATTCACCAGCCACTCTCCCTGTAGCTGTCTTGCTTCACAAAACATCTTAGATGCAGATGGGCATGGGAGCACAGACACACACACACACACACACGTGCATCTGCACACCACAAATGTATGCTGTGTATACATAGAAGTGCACTCACTGCCTCCACATATGGACGTGCTGGGTACAGGCATATTTGTGCTGTTTGGCATGAAAACTGGCTGGTCAGGGATAGGAGGTACGTTCCAAGCCCACTAAATGTCAAGCCAAGTTGGGAAACACAGTGCACCTCTGGACAGGGACATGGAAATGAATGGTCTGCCTATGGGTGTCCAGAGGGTGGGGATCACAGCCCCCTACTCCCAGAGGCCGAGTCAGGCATTGTATAGATGAGGACAGTTTTGTGACTCAGCAGCTCCAGCTGCTCGGTCTGAGGGGCTTATGTACCTCACTGCTGATGTATTTAATGCAGCTATTGAGCACCTGCTGTGTGCCCCTCTGGGCCCAAGCCTCTGGCGGTGGTCCAGGCAGGCACAATAGTCTCATTATTTGGAAATCTTGGTGCTTGCTGTGTGGATAGAAAAGCCCTCAGATTGTTTTGGGTGAAGGGCCTGGTATAGGGTAAAGGGCCCAGAGCCTCAAAGAAGGTCTGAGGCTAGTGGTGATTACCCAGGGCAGTCTCCTGGGCAGCACTGAATGATCAAGGAGCAAGGAAATACTCACGAGAGGAGGCTATGGTCCGATCAATTGGCTAGAGAAGGGACCTGGACATGCTCTCTGTTCTTCCCCAGCTATGCTATCCTACTTGGGCTAGGGGCTTCTGGCATACTCAAAGGCAGATCACACACAAACACACAAAGGCGGCACTCTTTCAGGAGTAAGAGCAGAGGTTCAGCGTTCCCCCAGCTTTGCTGTATGACCTGTTCTGGCCTCAAGGTCAAAGCTTGACCTGCACTTTGCCATGGGTCCCATGTCTAGCCTGGGACTCAGCTGTCTGCTTGCTGCTTCAGCCTCTAGCTCACTCAGTGGGACATAAGAAGAGGAGGAAAGGGGGCATGCTGGAGCTGGAATCATGTGCCCTATTCCCCATTCCTCCTTCAGCATACAGAGCCAGCAGTGGTTGTGTGACTTTCAAGAATTTTGGAGTTTAGGGTCCTGGCTGGGCTGAGCAAAGGAGCCTGGCCTATTGTGGGGTTGAAGTAGTCACCATTGGGACTCTTTCTGAAGCTAGGCTCATTCAAAACAGACTCTGTGCCCAAGAATAGTTTAGTAATTTAATTTGGAAAGGGTGGTTGGGAGGCTGTCATGGGGAGCATCCTTCCACCCACTTATGGGGATAGCCTGCCCTAATCCTTGCTCCCAGAATGGAGGTATTTTAGGAAAAAGGAAGGAATGTGCCATAGCCTGCCCCCAGGGCTATCCATGACTCTCCTGGACATTCCAGCCCTAAGCCTCTTAGGCCGAGGAGAAGTTCAAACTAGAAAACCCAGTTTTGGGAGTGCAGCCTGGACCACCTACTTCCTCTTGTCTGATATAACACCCCCTCCCCAATAAAAGCACTTGTTTCCTTGAATACAAGTAATTACTGGGTAGGGGAGGAGGAGAGTGCTCAGGTAGGGACTACAAAGACCTCACTGGATCCTTTGGCTTCTCAGGACCCCAGTCTGAGGCTTCCTGCCAAACAGGGCTCTCCAGCCTGACCAGCTGGGGGGAACAGATAGGAAGTACTGGAACTCTGTGCTATGGGCGGCTCCATCAGTGGCTGGTAGAGCCCATGACTCTCCCCAGCCCATTCCTGGTTCCTGAGAATGGCTATTCACACAACTGGCAAGAAGAGGGTCAGCTTTTGCTGTACCACGGCCTCCTCTTCCCTGCAGATGGTTTTGTGGGAGAAGGGCATTCATTCTCTGTATCCCCCAGTCTAGATAGCCTGGTCTCCACACCAGCAGCCTACCTCTTTTCCTTTCCATGGCAGAGATGGGGAAAGCCTGAAGCAGCTTGGGGAAAGGGCAAGGGGACAGCAAGTCCCCTCCTGTGTTAACCCTGCTGCTTGTAGCCTTGCCCTTACCGTAGACCCAGCCATTACCCTAGACCTGCATCCTCTGCCACCTGGACGGCAACCTGGGGTTTCCTCCCTGCCGCCCTGGTGGCTTTCAGAGGTCGCAGGGATGCCAAGAAAATACCCAAGCCTTAGTTCATAGACAAGTGGACTCAAGTAATTTTAGCTTCAGGGAATTCCTAAATGGAAAAATCTGGGGATCAGTATTCCAGCCTACGGTTCTTATTACTTCGATCCGGCATGGCAGAATCTGCCTCCGACTTACGAAGCTGATCAATTTCAGAATTCGGAGACTTGATCCCAGAGAAGCGGCTGTGTGCTCGGGGACCCCGCGCCAACAACCAAACCCGGGAGGAGCCTCAGGAATACCTTTATTGGACTTTGCGAGGATCATTTGAAGTTTCTCTCAGGGGAGGAAAGAGCTGTGCTGGCGAGGGCAGGCCATCGTGGGCCGAGGGCACCTCCGAGACCGGCAGCCGGACATGGGGGTATGGGACGATGAGAGCTGCTGCTCCGACCGATTCTGCTGCTTTTCGGAGGCATTGCTGCCCGAACGAACGAACGAATGAAGCGGTTTCGTTTAGGCAAAATACCCTCTTGACGCGAAGCTACGGCCGAAGTCCCGGGCCGTGCAGAGGGCCCAGCGTTTCCACTCGTGGCGAAGCCCTGATCCCCGGGCACGGCAAGGAGCAGCGGTCCGCCCTCTCCCTGCCCCTGTCTCCCGGAAGCCCCCTGCGTCCTGTGCCTCTGCGAGGGGCTGCAAAGAGCTTCCCAGGTTGTGCTCTCCGCGGGGCCCGGGCCCTCACCCCCGAGGTTGTTGCCCTTTTGGGGTGCCAGGGCCGAAGCGCAGGGTGGGCCCATGGGTTAGGTATAGTAGCACCCGGTGACGGCAGCTGTGACCGTGCCCTGGGCGCAGAAACAAGCTCCTCGCGCTGCCTCGATGGCGCCCGACCTTCCGCGTGTTTCCTTCTGTTTCACGCCGCGGGTCAGACCCGACAAACGCTTGGAGCAAACAGCATAGAACTCGGACGCCACCTCCCTGTGACCCTCCACCTCCGAGTCCCTGTGCCCGTAGCCCAGTCTCTTACCCCACCTGGGCAGCGCTGCGTCCGCGGCTCGTCGGCTCCGGGCTCGCCCGCCGCGGACTCCGGCTGGGGCTCCGGCGCTGGTTCAGTCTCTGGCTCTGCGCGCTGCTTCGGCCCTCGCTGGTTCGCTACATCCCAGCGCGTAAAGTCGGGGCTGCCTCGACTCGGCCCGCTCCTCCTGCCGCCGCCGCCCGTAGCCCGCGGGGAAGGCGGGGACACGGGTCGGGGAGGCGGGAAGGGGGGAGGGGAAGCTAAGCGTTCGCCAGGATCGGCGGGGAGGGGGCGGCGCGGTTCTGCTGACTAGGGGTCCCGGCCTCCCTCGGGGCGCAGGCTAGGGTCTGCGCGGCTCTCGGGCGGTTCACGGTGCCGGGAACTCACCCTGGGACAGCGCGCGCCGGGGCCGGGCCCGGCCTCACGCGGACGAAGCAACTGCGGGTCCCGGCCCGGTCCCGGCGCGCTTTCTCTCCCTGGGGTCAGGTTCCCACCTGACTCGTGAGGGGCCGCCCTACTTCGGTTTAGTCGGGGTCTGGTCAGAGTTTCGCGGTCCAGCCAGGTGACTGTCGAGCCGGGGTTTTGAGAGTGTACCTTTCCTCTCTCTGCTCGGCTGGAGGGAGGGAGCTGGTCTTGCGTGTTGGCAGGGAGAGTCCGCTCCGCAGAGTTGGGCAGCTTCAGAGGTTGGAGGGCAGACCCTAGAGTCTCTCTGTGTATAGGGTGAGGGGTCCTAGGGAGGGGCAACCGCTCGACCTGCCCCGCTAGGGGGATTCCCTCCCTCCGCGTCCTCAGGGGCTGGGCTGGTGAGCAAAGGGAGATAGATACTTCTTTGGCCCCTCATCCAACTCCTACGCTGCTCATCCTCCAGGTCATCGTGCTGTGGCCGGGGAACCGGGAGGCCTCGACCCTTGTGGCGCAGTAGGCCTGTTCCAGGCTGCCTGCCACTGGGAGCTGGGCAGGACGGAGGGCAACTAGGAGCCTGCGCTTCACCCATCCTCAGTCCTCCGTGCCCACCAGCATTGCCCAGTGGCCAGATAACCCTGCGCATGAAACCTCGTGGAGGAGACCAACGGGCCAAACCCACGCCTGCTTCCCGAGAGAGCCCAATCTGAGCTTGCGGCTGTTGGGACTTTGGTATGGGATGGCGAGTCTAACCGTGTGGCTTGGCACTCTTGGGGACAGGAGCCGACAAACTTGCCTTGCCGACAGCCACAGGCCGACATCCTGCTACAAGCTCCAGAAAGGCTGCTTTGGGTGCAAGGTGCCCGGGGATGGCAGCGCGGCAGCTGGGCATTAAAGTTTCATGAGGTGCCCTCACAGGCGGCACCTCCCAGCCTGGTTCTTGCTGACAGCTGCTGCGGGAGAGGCCGCCGCCTTGCACCCGCCCTGGCGCCCTGCTCCTCCGTGCCTCCAGGGACGCCTGGCCCCGGAACATAGAGACCAGAGACTCTCTTCTCACTCCCCACCCCAAAGCTACAAGCCGGTCAGACCCGAGCTTACTGAGGCCTTGACGTTTAGGCCCGTGCACCCTGACATGCAGTTATGGGAACTCCACAACCTCCTGTCAACCCTCAACAGCGGGAATCCCTCACCGGTGGGTGTGTGGGACTTCGTGTACCCAGCGTCCTAAGATACAAGTCCGTGAATCCATGCTCACTGGCAGACATGGGCCTGAAGACTGCCTGGCTGAAATGGAATCTCCAGACTAGGACTCTGCAGCAGTGGGGATTCTAGACTCCATTTCTCTTATTCTCCTCTCCAGTGGCTGTTTTATGTGTGTAAATGGCCTGTTGGTGGGAGAGCTGCTTAGCTAAGACATTTCTGACCTTGTCTCCAGCAACCTCCTCCCTACTGAAGCGAGGGGGAAATCTTTGGGCACCACTGCAAGTTTCACCCTTGTTATGGGGGCAAGCAGCCACCTAACTGATGAGTAGCTTTTACTTGGGCATCTGTGTGTATCAGGAAATCATAACCTCCCTACTCCTGTGCACTAGCAGTTTCCTGAGTTTGTTCCCATTGGGTCACTGGGCATGTGTGAGATTCTCTGCACGCCTTCCCAGGCAGGGTCTGTGGTGTCACAAAACTCTGCCTTTGGCACCTGATGGCCAGAGTTAAAATCTTGTCTGTGGCTTTTACGAGCTGTGTGGCTTTAGGCAAGTAACGTAACTTCTTTCAGCCTCAGCTTCCCCATCCATGAAATGATGAAAGTTCCTGTTGCCTTGATAAATGGATGAAATGATGAGGGTGAGAGACTTGGCCTTGAATCCTGTGGGCAGAGAGGCTGAATGCTAATGGTGACACCTGCCCATTGCTTTGCTTTTTACAATAATTTGCTCTTATTTTTGTTTCCTTTTAGCAGCATGGTCATGTTGATTAAGGTAAGCAGGAAAGACCTTAGAGCCCTGTTCTGAGTTAGTGGACCTGTCCCATTCCCTGCTTTGCTACCAGGAAGTTTTGGCCCTGGAACACTAGGCAGGCTGGGGGAGTGGGAGTCTGGAAGTTCTTGGTGAACTGGGGTGGGCCAAAATACACTTTTAGTAATCTTATTTTTGCTTCTCTGAAAAGAATTTTTTGCAATTTCCCTTTAGGTTTTGACATCTTGGGTCACATATGTTTTCACTGTGAAAGCTGATGAATCAGGAATCAGAGAGCAGAAGGTTGGGGCTGGATCCACCAGTAGCCAAAGCAACAGTTCCTGTGTATCTCTTTAGCTTTGAGCTTCCAGGTGCCTGATCAAAAAAGGGTTAGGAGAATTCGCTGGCACATTTGGTTTGTCTCTCCTTCCAAACTGCCACACTTCCTCAAATAGAAAATTTTCTCCTTGGTACAAATTTCTACGATGCATTTGTTCCATGGGTTCACACCAAATATAATGGGCAAGTGTGTTCAATCACAGTTATGTAGAAAGCCATAATAATTCTTCAAGCAGTGTTTCTTATCTCAATTATAAGTAAGCGTAGGGAGTGTCCTTTCCCTTCATAGCTCTCATTGCAATAGTGTGGAAATTAATATTTGTATAAAGATTGATTAGAACTTGTTGCCTCTACCAGTTGAAAGCTTCTGGAGGATAGGGCTGAGCTTCTTTTGTCAACCACAGGACCTGCCTTAGGGTGGGCAAGGGGATTTGGTTATGCTGATTGGGTGGGTGCAGCTTGCTGCCCACTCCTGAGCCAATCAGTTTGTGAGGAAGAGTAGCCAGGATCACAGGCTCCACCCAGAAGGGTGGGAAGGAATACTCACCACATTCCCCCAAGAATCCTTGTGGCTCCCTGGAACAAGTTCTCTGAGTTGGTGGCAGGGAAGGGGTTATTTCCAAAGAAGCTCCTGCTCTGTCAAAGTTCTCAAGAGGCTGCTACTGGTATGAGTAAAGAGTCGACCTCAATGAGATCAGAGGCCTGGGCTCTATTGGGAGAGTCTGAAGTCCATCCGAACTCTCCCTGCACTCACCTGTGGGGAGAGGTGGCGGGCTAGCAGAAAGTCTGAAGGGAGAATACCTACATGGATGGAGCCATAGAACAAGGAGGGAATCTATTTGTACTCACTTTTTCATCTGTGTGAAGGAGGGAGTTGGAATCTCTAAAAGTAGAGAAGAGGTTCTAGGATCAGGCAAGATATTAATGTGTTTGAGCATTATTTTACTGTACTCTGAGATTCCTGGCAGCTGAAGCAAAAAGAGAAACTATTTGGGTATCTCAAGTATTTTTTCCAAGTAGTCCTGTCAGGAACTGCATAGAATAGTGGAAAGAGACCTGGCCTAGAACTCTCCTGGACAGGCACCTTTCATGTCAGCAAAGGTCTAGAGAGTACATACTCTGTGCCTGTGATTGCAGAGATACAGAGATGGATGGCTCCTGCTCACTCAGGTTGTGCAAAGGAGGCAGACACACAAACCCGTAGCCATATTTGGAGTACAGTGCTGGGAGAGGAAATCTGCAGCCTGCTATTGAAGGGGCTTGAGCGACTTACTGAGGAGTTGCCTGTAACTGTTTTTTCCTACCCCCCCAACCCCAGGAAAGCAGCATGTGCAAAGGCTGCAGGTGAGAGTAGCTGTGCTGCACTCACCAGTCTAAAAGAGAGACTGGGGAGAGGTGAGAAGACAGAGAGTGGGAGACGAGGAAGTCGGATAATCAAGTGGGGAGCAGATAAGCAGATATCAGAGGGAGGGATGCTATCCTGAAAGCAAAGAGGGAAAGGCTGATCAGTGAGATACTGGTCAGAGGCATACTGAGGAAGACTGCTCTGCCTGGAGAGTGGAGGTAGATTGGAGGCGGTGAGACAGAAGCAGACCATTGCAACATTGTTCACTCTGAGAAGTCATGGCCCCTTAGAAGACCTCAGTTTACCCATCTGTAGGTCCTGTCTCTCTCCCACTCACAGCTCTGTGGCCAGTGCCTCAGCGGCAGCCCTCCTGTTGTCTGCTTGCTGCACGAGGACACAGGGTGCTCAGGGCCTAAAGGGGCACAGCCACTAGTGCAGACAGACAATTTAGGGAGCCAGTGCAGTGAACAGCCCTGTCAGAAGCTTTTAAAATAATTACCTCTGCTTACACTGGCTGACTGGCTGATGGCCGCCTATTAGCCCTGAGTGGGAAATTCTGAATTGTTTCATGACAATTGAAAACATGAGTGGAGACTGGGAGGGAGCTGCCCCGTGAAATATTTATGTTTCCTTAGTGCTGTGGGGCTGCTTCCCTTCAACCTGGGAACCTTGGGTGCACAGGGTTGGTAGCTTCTGTTGTTCCTGGGGGTCCTTGGCTGCCCTGCCACAGTGAGGTGGGAGTGTGCTTTTGTGCAGAGTTGTGAGGGTGGTTTGGGAACCTGCACTGCTATTGCCTCAGTCCAAGCTGTGCACCCTGGCACTCCAGCCTCACTCGTAGCCCAGTGGGATAGAACTTGGGGACTTGAGATGCTCTGTGTGGCCCCAATCCTCCCTGGTTGTCAGGCTTACTGGGAGGCAGCTAAGAGATCTTACCTTGCAGGGCTGTGAGGTACAGGGATTCCCATATGTGGGGGATCTGGCTCATGGCCGTAGGAGCCCATTGTGAACAGCCCTGGTAGATCTTGGGGTCAGCCTAGAGCCGACCATGGGAGCTTCTTCTGGATTCCTAGGGCTTTGTGGTCTCTTTTCCTCTGCAGAATACTTTGAAGTACTTTGTGTTTTTCCTTTTTCTGCAAATCCTAAATAAATATTCTTGTACATTGGCCTGACAGGCATCTCTGATGGGTGAGGTGACCTGGGGTCTTGGAAAAGACCCCACATGCCCAGCCCAGGCCTCTGCTCATGGGTTGAGGATCTGCCCTGGCAGAGGAACCTGGTGGGTGGTGCCTGCCTAGCTGCTTGACCTCAGAACCTGCTCAGGACCGCAGAGAAGGATCCCTGCTGTTTGAGCCCTTGACTTGCTAGCTACAGTGAGTGCCCACTTTTTTCACTGTAGGAGGTGGCAGCTACCCATTTTACAGATGAGGACAAGGGGGGCCATACTTTATTCCTTCAGTCAACACCTACTCTATGTGCTGGCATTAAGTAGGGTGCCAGGGACCCAGGTGAAATTGACAATTCCAGTGTACTCCTTTACAGGGCATTGGATCTAAAGATGAATGCATCTTTGAAATGGGGCACATTAGGAGCCATGGGAGCAAGGAACAGGGATAGGATACCTAACCCAGTGGTGAGGGCAGGCTTCCTGGAGGAGGTGACCTTTCTGCTGAACCCTGTGGGTAGCAGGGGTTTACCCTGGAGCTGAGGTAGGGGTAGGGCCATGCCAAAGCTAGGAAAGAGCAGGCTGGTTCAGATCCATCTGGGACTGGGGCACGACACCCTGTGTCATCCTTCCCCATCAGCTGCCACGAGGAATAGGCAAGTCTCCACGGCTCCAAGGTGCCAGGCTCCTTGCCATTGGACCTCTCTCAGATTTATTTATTTTTTCACCTGAAAAAAAAGCAGTTGGGTTAGTTCTAGTGGTAGGGCACATTTTCAGCTGAAACTTTGCTAGGACTCCTAATAGAAGAAGGCAGTGCGCCCCTGTTGCTCATCTGCTTCCTCAACAGCCCCTCTGGCCCTCCAGATACCCCCAAAGAGCTCTGGGTCTGCTGGGCCGCAGGATGCTCTTTATAAGACTGTTCCGCCCAGCCTCAGAGGGAGTGGCCAGGTGGCCTCCCCTGTCCATTACTCATGGGCTTGCTGTTCCTTGCTTCTTTTACATTTCCTGTTAGCCATTTGTGATACGATTCAGCAAGCATCTGTTAAATACCTACTAGACATGTGCAGAGGGGAATGTTCATATTTTGAGTATTAGCTGTATGTTCTGTCTGAGCTGGGCTCTTGGTATCAGGCTGTTTCCTCATCACAACCAGCTGTCATGCCATTTTACAGATGAGGAACTTGAACTTGGAGAGGCTCACTGACATGTCTGAGGTCCCACATAATAGTAATAATGCCAGCTCCCAGGGATTAGGTGCCCAGGTGTGTGCCAGGCCTTTGCTGACATCTTCTTGTGCATTTTTCCACTTTAGTTTTCAAAGCAAATCTGTAGAGCAGGGGCTGTTTCTGTCTCCAAGAATCAAAGATGTCAGGGCTCAGGAAGATGTCTGCCTGGCTCTTGGGTCTGTGTCCAAGGCTGCTCCCTCTCTCTTGTCCTTGTGCTGTGGAGCTTGAGGTGGCTGCAGCCATGGCCTCCAGGAGAATGGGCTCCCTTCTATGTTCCAACTATGTATAAGGGAAACTGAGGGCCTCGAGACTCGCTCCCCTTGTAATGTCTCTGGCCTCTGAGGCTCCATCTGTCTCCTCCCTGGCATTAACTATGAAATCAGAGTCTGGCATCTTCCCAGAGAACCTGCTTTTCTGGGGGCTGTCAGTGTTGATCGGGGCACATTGACCTTGACTGGCTGGGTGGGACCATTTTGGTGAGTCCTAGCCACAGGGTGGGGGCAGCCCCTCCCATGGAGGCTGGAGCTGGGGTGAGGCAGTGAGGGGAGCTCCTGCCTTCGCTCTCCTCCCCCTGCTGGATTCCAGTCATGCTCACTCCCCACCACAAACCTTGAGTCCTCATAGGCCCCCCTTAAAACTCCTCAAACTCTTGCCACTTAGTGTGACTGTCTGAGTGACAGGGCCTTGATATATTCTTGCCCCACGGGGAATGCATAGAACTGAGGGAAAATGGTGGCGTTTCAGGCAAGGTGGAGGGAGGCTGGACTTTTGGTGGATAAGGAGGTGCCCACCTTGGTATATTTGGGGTGAAGACTGTGGCCACAGAGGATGGGGGGCTCCTGCTGAGTCTTGGAGGGAAACTTGTCTGTGCACAGAGCCCCGATCTCTGCTGAGTAGACAAATACAAAATGAGGGGACGAGTCTTGACAAATGTTTGCCAAGTCCCTGGCTGACTTGGGAGTCAGGAGTGAGCTTGTTTGGCAGAACAAAGGGGAGAACAGCCTCCAAGGGGCCATAAATAGGGAGAAAAAGGGAGTGGCCTGGGCCTGAAGGCTCCATGAGCTCTGTCCCCAGACTGTGTTCTCTGCCAAAACATACCACCATGTTTTCCCATGCACTTCGGACCAGCTGACCAGAGTGTGGACCATAGGTTGGTATACCATGTTGGTGGCAGCCTTCTTCCCCACTGAGCTGTGTCTCCCTGGGATCTCCTGGGTACAGGGTCATCTGAGGGTACCTGGGAGGTCAGTGTGACCTGTACTTCCCAAGGTCCCTCTTCCTCTAGGAACCAGGAAGTTTGACTAAAGTCAACAGTGGCAAAGCTTCTGAGGAGGCAGAGCTGGTCTGGCACTGGGACCTGGGAGCTTGTAACACCTGGGTTTGCCCAGGCTGAGAGGGGCCCAGCATTCCCCCCTGAGCTGGGGAGCTCAGAGTGATCTCTCTCTCTCTCTGTCCATAGTCCTGACTAGTATGGCCGACTCTTGCAAAGGAGGAGGGCAGAACAGGAGTGCTGGAGGGTCAGCTGTAACATGGGATCCTCACCCTTGTCCAGCCAGCTCTGGCCATCCCCCACCCCTTTGACCATGAACTTAGGTGGGGTACAGCAACAGAGAAGGCTTCCTAGAGGAGGAACCTTTCACACTGGGCCTTGAGATCCTGGTGAGACTTCCTTCAGAGCAGTTGGGGAGGGCGTTCAGGGGAGGGCACAGCACAGGCAAACACAGAGCTATGGAATGTGGGGATGTCTGTGTACGTCTGAGCTCACTTTGGTTCAGTGTGGCACAGCCCATGGAAGTGTGAAAGGAGCTAGGTTGGGAAGGCCAGTTGGGCTCTGAATGTCAGGATAAGGAGTCTCCCAGGCAATGGGGACCCACTGAGCCTGGCTGTGCTGAAAAGTGGCTTGAGGCTCTGAGAAGGTGGGAAGTGGGCAAGAGTCAGCTGAGCAAGTCCTGGTGAGAGGCCAGGGAGGGCTACAGGGAGCCCCTGGCTTTCTCCTCTGAGCAGGGGAAGGACATCTCCCGGCAGAGAACAGGGAAGGCCAAATCCCTGCCTTCCCTTTGATGAAATATGTTCTTTTCTTTCTGAGTGGAGACAGCCCCAGGCTCGGGACCCTGAGGCCCTCAGCAGGTTGCCGGCTAGGCTCTGCACTCCTCACTCCATCTCTTCACGCTTGCCCTCTGATTCAACATCCCCTGTGCCTGGATTCTCCTGGGAGCACCCCTGCCCCCTGCCCCCTGCCATGGGCCATTAGGAGTAGGAGAGGTGGTTAGGAGCCCTGTTGGAGAGAGTCTGGGGGCTCTCTCCTATCCTGGGCTCTGTTGTAGGCCCCCCAGAATTATTATGGAGCTATCACCAGATGTCTGAGCTGCCCTGGCTGTGCACCTCTCTTTAAGGGTGGACTGGGCATCTCATTGGCTGAGAGGGGCAGGACTCACTCAAGGCTATCCACTTTCTTTTATTCAGCAGCCTTATGGGGCCCTCACCTGGCCAGGGGCCCATTGGACCTCTAGTGTTCGCCATCCACACCCCAGCCTATGAGGTGGGGAAGAAGGGACTTGGGTGGCATCTGAGCTGCAAGTGTTGGGGACTGCTTCAAGGGAAGGTTGGTGACTGGGCCTCTATCCCGGAGGACAGGGGGATGCGGGCCCTGCCAAGTTCTGGAGCTGTTTGCTGGGGTTCCCTGCTTCCTGCTCACACTTCTGCTTTGAGTCCTACTCTCTGGCAGGCCTGGGATGGGGCTGGGTGGTAGGAGAGTAGAAAGAGGGAAGTGAAAGTCCTCTTCTCACCCTCCCTGCCTTGCTCAGGTGTGGACTGTTTGACCAGCACATCCAGTGTTAGATTTCTTGAGTTCAGTCTCCATTCCCCATCTTGATTCGATTTTTAAAAGAGTTTTATTGTATATACTTTTAAAAAAGGAAAGCCTCTGGGGAGGAAGTTGGTATAAACTTGTAAACATGATTAAGTCATAAACATGAGCCACTTTAAAATTGCATTTTGAAGAAAAGTGTTAAACAGTTTAAAAATGAGGCAGATGCTTGGTGTTTTGACATGTACCCGAGTCTTCATAGCAGCTTTATTTGCCATGGCCCAAAGCTGGAAACCACTAAAATGTCCTATAATAGGTGAATGGTTAAACAAACCGGTACATCCATACCATGGGACAAAACTTAGCAATAAAAAGGAATGAACTTTTGATTCCTTTTGGCTGCCTCTTAAGGGCATTATGTTGAATGAAAAAAGCCAATCTCAAAAGGCCACATACTGTATGATTCTGTTTCTGTAACATCTTCAAAATGACAAAAATTTAAATGTGGAAAATAAATTGGTAGTTGCCAAGAGCTGGGGATGGTGGGGAAGCGAGGGGCTGTTGTCAAGGAGGCAGAGGAGATCTCGGTGCTGATGTTCAGTGGTGACCTCACCAATTTATACACATGATGAAATGACATGGAATTGTGCAGACACTTCATACCAATGTCAGTTTCTTGGTTTTGACGTTGTGCTAATAATGTAAGATGCAACCACTGGGGGGACGTGAGTGAAGGCTTTACGGGGCTTGCCTGTACTATCTTGGCAACTTCCTATAAATCAATACTATTTCAAAATAGAAAGTTTAAAAGAATAGTTTGAGGTTGTGCTTGGGGTGAATGACAGACAGGCATCCCCACCCCCCACTAGCACAACAGGAGGAGGGGTTGGAAATACAGGAGTGTGAGGGGTGAAGGTGGTGGAAGGGGGCGATCAAGAGTGGGCTGGGTAGGGAGATGGAAGCTGGAGCCCAGGGGATGCATCTGCTGGGACCATGGCTGGCCTAGCCTCCAGCACATCTACTGAACTGTGCCCAGGCAGGAGGAGAAGGCTGTGGGTTTTGCCTGCGGGAGTTCTGATTGCCCGGGAACAGCGCAGGCAGGCAGAGAAGAGCTCAGAGGCACACACATGCGCAGAGTGCCCACGTTGTAGTCTCAGCTTGTTCTTCTGCGCAAGATGCCTGGGTCGATAGCAGCAGGTGCTAGTGGCCTGGTCCACGGTGGCATGGAGACCTGTAGGGTCACCAGGGATGCCCTCCACGGCATCTAGCTCGGCTTTGGGGCTGTCCTCAAAAAGCACCAGCCCTGGCTTGGTGCCCATAGCACAGTGGTTACGGCGTCAGCCACATACACCGAGGCTGGCGGGTTCGAATTTGGCCTGGGCCAGCTAAACAACAATGACAACGGCAATAAATAAATAGCCAGGCATTGTGGTGGGCGCTTATAATCCCAGCTACTTGGGAGGCTGAGGCAAGAGAATCGCTTAAGCCCAAGAGTTTGAGGTTGCTGTGAGCTGTGATGCCATGACACTGTACTGAGGGCCGTAGGTCAAAAAGAAAAGAAGAAAAAATAAAACACTAGACCTAAGGCAGGCTCCCTGGGGTCCAGAAGGGACCAAGAAGAGGGAATATCCCCAGCTTTGCCTTCTATGTCCTCATTGGTCTCCAGGGATCCTCCCCTCTGCTGTGATCCAAAAGGAGTTCCCCCAAAGTCCCAGCCACAGACTCTAATCAGCACTCTAGGCACAAGGCTGGCATTGCCCAGCCTACATTCTCAGCTCTTGCTGATTAGATGCTACCATCTGCTGCCCTTTCCAAGCCTCCCCTCCTTGGGGCTTACCCAGGACCCAGTGTCAGCCTAAATCACTCTGCGGAGAGTGGCTTCTTCCCCTTACTCTTCCTCCTTTTTCTTTTGGCCACCTCATATTCACTCTCCAGGCCTAGTTCAGTGGCCCCTCTTCTGAAAAGCCTTCTGTAGCCTCCCGTCTTTGACCATGGTGTTATCCACTCTGTGTGCAGTTCCCTTGGTACAGTCTCAGAGTTTTACATTTAGCATATGCTGTTTTTGTAGGTTTAGTTTTGGTCATAGATGATGGGCTTTGGGGGTCTCAGGATTAATCCTCTCTTCCATCTCTGAAGCATTCCCTCTCCCCCCAAGCACGTGACCCATGTTAGGGGCCAGGGAGGCTTGCCACTGTCATGGATGAGGCTGATATGAAGATTTCAGGCTTCTGAGGCTCAGCCAGTCTGGAAAAATGAATTCTGGCATCTTGGCTACTTTTGCTTAATATAAAGTCTGCTTCTATTTGTTGAGCTCCTTCTGTGTGTCCTGTCTTGGAAGGTTAGGAGCTGTTTGCATAGGCCATTTTATAGATGAGAGAACAAAGGCCTAGAGCAGTGGCCTCTCAACCTTCCCAATGCAGCGTACCTTTAATACAGTTCAAAGGGGTCGCGACCCACAGGATGAGAACCGCTGGCCTAGAGGGAGTTACTGCCTCAGGCAGCAAGGAAGGAGCTGGATTTAGACCTAGGTTGCCTGATGCAGGATCTTCCCCTACCTCTGTATTTTTAACCATTACACAATCCTGGGAAGTTTGGGGGAGGGGGGATGGAAGAGCCCCATTCTAGACCTCGGTGTGACTCCAGCCCCACTGAAAAGTGCTGGGTTATGCTGGGGGAGGGATCCCCGAGACACTCTACCCAACTTTAGTGGGGTTTGGGATGAGGGCTCCTTAGTGTCCTGATGGGGGCTGACTGGTCTCAGGAGAACCTCAGTTCCAGCCCCAGCCCTGTTTTTGTTTTTACTTGGCTTCAGCCCAGTTAGGGCTTCCAGGAGGGCTTGGATCTGCAAATTTACTGCAGTCCTCAGGAATTTCTTGTCCACTCCAGATATGGGTGTCTGGCGGATGGGTGCCTGGACTGGGAGGGAAACTGGGGTTATCTGGCTTTCCAGACGAGGTGGTATCTGCTCATGGAGTTGCCAGGGAAGGCTCTTTGCCTTGGGTCTTGCACACTCTCTCCTTCCGGCCCCTGATAAAGAGTCACAAACACAGGGTTGTAAAGGTGGCCATAAAAACAGAGGAGAAATGCTGGTATAGCTGGCTTATCAAAGCGCATCGCAGACACCCGCCAGGTCTCCCTACTTCAAGTTTATTTCTCCTCCTCTGCTTTCTCTCAGAAGGTGTCTCGTAAACAGCTAAGAGGGTCATTTATAAATGTCTTCTGCCTTTCCTTCTGAGCAAAGGCACTGCTGCTTTGCTCTCTCCCTTCCTCCAGGTACTGAGATGGTAAAGAGATGGTCCAGGCACTAAGCAGGCTGACCTTTTCCTCCCTTCTCCCAGATGCCAGCAGAGACAAGAAATAGAAGTTGGAGGGGTCGGTCCCACATCCCCAGATAGGGGTGAGGCTCCCAAAGGTGAGTGATGATGACATCTTTGACCCCAGTCCAGCCAACAACTTCCCATCGTATTGGTGGGTGGGGGTTTGGACTGACTCTCTGGGGAGAGGGGGCCTTGCCATGAACTGGCCTCTGTAGTGACCTCGAATTACAGAGTCAACACCACGGTGTAGGAGCTGAATGGCTTTAGGGATTGCCTTGTGCAAGTCTTTTACTATTCCGGTGATGCCCAGGGGCTTTAGGGGGATACTCCTGAGGTCTCACAGCAAATTAGAAAAAGACCAAGTAGCAGAACTTGGAGCTTTTGCCTCCTCATTGGGAGGAAGAACAACCGCCATAGCAACAATCCCTGCTGGGTGGTAGGGCACGTGTCAGGATGCAGAAGGCTTTGATGGTCCCGTTTGGCCTGATCTTTGCAGTGATTCTTTGGACAAAGCATATTTTCCCCATTTTAAAGATAGATGCTCAAAGATGTTGGGTGCCTGGGGTCGTGCAGCTTGCCTGGCACCTCTGTAGGCAGCTGTGTTCACTCTTTGTCCCTTCCTTTCTTGATGGTTTTCCTTGTTGAGTTTCTTCTCTTTCATTTTCTTTTTTTTTTTTTTTTTTTTTTTTTTTTTAAATACATGTATTTTATTATTCTTCATTACATTATTTCCCCCCTCCCACCCGTCCGTGATAAGGCAGAATTGATTTACAGAAAAGAATACAGAAAACACCAAAGCTC
>CAUYRH010121634.1:0-16208 GCA_963574655.1 Perodicticus potto | reverse complement strand
TTTGAGATATCATCTAACTCCAGTAAGTTTAGCCACATAACAAAATCCCAAAACCAGAGATGCTGGTGTGGATGTGGAGAAAAGGGAATACTTCTACATTGCTGGTGGGAATGCAAACTAATACATTCCTTTTGGAAGGATGTTTGGAGAATACTTAGAGATCTAAAAATAGATCTGCCATTCGATCCTTTAATTCCTTTATTAGGTATATATCCAGAAGACCAAAAATCACATCATAATAAAGATATATGTACCAGAATGTTTATTGCAGCCCAATTCATAATTGCTAAGTCGTGGAAGAAGCCCAAGTGTCCACTGACCCACTAATGGATTAATAAATTGTGGTACATGTATACCATGGAATATTATGCAGCCTTAAAGAAAGATGGAGATTTTACCTCCTTTGTGTTTACATGGATGGACTGGAACATATTCTTCTTAGCAAAGTATCTCAAGAATGGAAGAAAAAGTATCCAATGTACTCAGCCCAATATGAAGCTAATTTATAGCTTTCATATGAAGGCTAAAATCCAATTATAGCACAAGAATATGGGGAAAAGGGCAAAGGAGGGGAGGAGAGAGGGAGGATAGGTGGAAGCAGGGCAATTGGTGGGATAACACCTACGGTGCATCTTAGAAGGGTACTGGTGAAACTTACTAAATGTAGAATACCAATTTCTTCATGTAGTGATTAAGAAAACGCCATGAAGGCTATGTTTAACAGTTTGATGAAAATATTTCAGATTGTATATGAAGTCAGCACATTGTGCCCCATGATTGCACTAATGTACACAATTATGATTTAATAAAATTAAAAAAAAATAATAAAATGATTGGGATGAATGAACTTCAAAATAATATTTCAGGTTTGGTGCACAATGAGGCTCAAGCAAATAAAGACATAGTTTTCCAATATTGAAAATTATTTATTTGTGTATGCCTACCATAAGATGTAATTATTGGGGAGAAAGGAATGATATAGATTGAAATGAGTTTATAGTATGTTTTAGCAATAAGTCTTCATTAGGAGTTTTTAGTAAGATGGAGGGCATTTTTCCTTTCTATTGCATACAGAATAAAGGCCTTGTGTTCTTTTCTTTCACAGAAACTTGATTTTCCTTTAAGAAGCCAAAACAGAGGTTAAGAAACTGAGTCAATCTCTCATAATCCCAAAATGACTAAAAATGTGCTGGTGACAGCTCTAACATCTACTAAAAAGTAGCTTTTTAGAATGGCCTTCATTGTGTGCAAAATGGGATGATCTTCCTTGAAATGCTTTATGGATAAAGACAAGTCACAACACATACAAATCTACAATTCTGAACCATGTGCCTCATGTTATTTGTCTGGAATTGCAACATTTACTCACGTATTTCCTTCAAATTTCTAAAGGCATCTACCACTAAAACAGGAATGAGAGGTGCAAAGCTGTGCTCACGAGAGTGGAAATCCCCATCATGGCAGTCGGAATGCAATTTCTCCTCAGGTGCGTTGTGTTCTTCTGGAAGCTTTACATATGCACTTAAGAACAGTAATTACTTTTCATTTAATTAACCCAATTAATGAAACCTAAGTTCCCATAATTCAGGCATCCAGGATTGTTACTACTGGAAATGGTATAATTCAGTATAACATTTGGAGGGGGGAAGTAGAAGGAAAGAGCCCATAATAGAGGGTGGAAGGAGGAAACTCCTGGGTATCACAATTAAAGAATGAGTCTGGGCGATTTGCAACCTGTAAGGAAAAGAAAGTCTCTGCAGGCTAACATCCTGATACCTAGATTTCAAAGTCAGGAAACAAAATCAGAACTTGGGTGATTGTGAATGCTGTGAGAATACCCTGGGGAGAAGAGTTGCTTGCTAAGGAAATACGCCTGACTCTCTATTAATATTAATACTCTGGTTAGACAGAAATAAGATCAGGTTCCGGCACCTTAGAATCCCCCAAGGGTGTAATTTAGTTTGTCTTTCCTTTTCTGTAGAGATTCATGTTATTTACCAATTTAATATGTAAACTACTCTGCCGAGGTTCAGGACCCCCATTGGGAGGGGGTGAAAAGGGAATGCTTGCCAGTTTACCTTTTGAAACAGAGACACTTAGGAAACAGTGCTTTTCATTTTCTTCTTCAAAATGATGAGAAACATAAATACCAACAACATCAAAAGGAAACCACCAGACACACTCACAAATCTAATTTAGCGAGTGTACAGTAGTGATGTGAGACACACGCATTCTGAAAACTCATTCTTATAACCGGAAAATTGACACTGTGTTCCCTAAATAAATCAAATCCTTCATTATCCTGTTCTCAGAAAGGTTTAATGGGATTTGTGCAGCAAAGATTACCACCTTTGCTCTTTAAAACCTGTAAGTGAGAATTTTTCAAATCCAACATTGTTCAGCTTTCAGATTCTAAAACCCACTTTGAAATAAGTTTCAAACCTCAGCAGTACAGTCTGGTCCCAAGATGGGTTTATTTGTGAATGTTCTCATGAGACTCACACTTTCAGAAGCAAACATGTTTCCTAGTGATTATTAAAGCATTGAGAGAAACCTTGCTTTTTCATGATGATACTTTTTTTAAAAGGGTGGAAACCATTTTATTCTCATACATAATACAGTACTATTACAAAGAAACCATTACAGATGACTCACAATGCTGTATTCCAATTATGCCCAAATCTCAAAATATTTATCTCATTTGCTAATTCATTCCTTAAAGATAAAATCAAAGTCATAACACACTTATTAACACAACATGAATGAAGCCCTCTGGAGTTGTTCAAGATAGAAAACCTGCACAAGCATCTCCTTCAAAATGCAGACTGAAGTGCAAATCCAGCTGAAGGGAAAGACACTTCTGTGTAGCCTGGCAGCCATTGTCTTCCTTCTAATGTCATGATGGTTCTCTCGACACTGCTGCTCGTCAATGATTTCCAAGGCACACAACCACCTCAGCTACACCTATGTAAAACAAGAGAATTCAGGACCCATTTATACACAAGTCAACTGAAGGTAGCCGAGAGGATAACTTATTAGCAAATGGTGAGCTAGGAGTTCTTTCAATGCTTAGAGATCAATTGCATTTGCACATAAAATGAAGTGGTCATATTTCTAAGCATCTTCTCAACAGCTTCATTGCACCCGTTATTTTCACCTTGACTGCACATGTCCTATTGCGTTTCCTGGGTGACAATAGTGTAATTTCCAAAAGAGCCTTATAAGACCATACATAACTCAAAGTTTTATGGGGGAATCTCCCATCAAGAAGGATGGAATGATTATGTGGGCCTATTTCCTTCCTAAATTTATCCCTGCCCAGAGAGCTTATTGTGTTAATTTTATGCATGGGTGCCTTATTTGTTTCAGGTGAGCTATAGCACTAGGCTATTGGTGCAAAATGTCATGAGGTCTGAGAAAGGATTGCGTCACTCATAGTTTGTTGACAAGGATCACTGGAAGCAGATTTTGTGCAAAAGTTAAGCACATTGGTGCATACAGGCAAAGGAGTGGCATTTGAAAACTGTTAGTGAAGTGGCAGACATGCCGCTGAAAAGCAAGATGTGAGTGCAGCAGTGTTTGTCACCAGTGTGCTCCAGGGCACTTGCAATTGTTGGCTTTCTCTTCTATTTTTGATTCTGTGGCATTGGTGAGAAAGATAATCTTGACCTGAGTTTGCTTCGTGGTATATTTTCCCTTGGGTCTAGACCTAGCAGCCTACTTATTGCTTTGAAGAAGAGGAAGGAGCAAGGAGGAATGTGAGGAGGAGCTATAGGTGCTTATGTATGTTTCTGCCATCTACACAGGAATTTTGGAGATGGAAATCATTTCTGTATTATATACAATATGGATTATTATTCCATCATGTATGACTTTCAGCTTGTTTGATTTTGGTTCCCACGTCTATTACTTCTAGCTTTAAGACCTTGAGCAGGTTAAGCAATCTCTTGGGTTTTTAGGTACCTAATCATCACAAAACTCTACATTATCTGCATTTTATTGATGGAGAATTTGGGCACAGGGTATTTAATAATTTTTCCTGAATTCATGCATTTACTAAGTGGTCTAGCTAAGGTTTGAAGCCAAGCTGTCAATTCCAAGTTCAGGCTTTTTATATTCTATCCTACTGCTTTTAGTTCATGTAAACACCTAATTAATGCTTAATATAGATAAAAAGTTACTTATTATTGTTATTGCTATTATTATTGAACATATTTGTAAATAACCATTAGATGCTGGTTATTCTGTTAGAAGTTCAGAGTATAAAAATCACCCAAAGCTATCAATTCCCCCATAGAGATGATGGTATATTGGCAAAGTACAACACTTAAAAGGGGGACAAATGAGTGTCAGTTACAAACTATAATAAAGAGAAGATGTAAAGATAAGATACTTAGAATACTTATAAGAAATAACAGGGGATTCTGACCTAATCTATGGGGAGGGCAAAAGCTTTCCCAAAGAAGTGATGTTCAAACTAAGACTGAAAAATTAGTAAAGGCTTACCAGATAATGCCAGTGGGTTGAGAAAAGAAGCTGTAATTGAGGGATGGTGTTCCAATCAGGAGAAAAAATAGGGGGCAGTAGGGCCAGTATGGTGAAATTGAGGATGATAGGTGTGAGTAGGGTGTCATGGCTGCAGGGGGTGGAAACATCACATGGGGCAGAAGAGGTTGGCAGGGAGCAGATATTGCAGGACAATGTTGGCAATGTTAGATTCTAGATTTTTCCTAAGTGTAATGTGAGTCCTTGAGGGTTTTAAACTGTGGAATAGCAGGCTTGGCTTGTGCTATTTAAAAAACAATCTGGAATCACAATAGACACACAGTCCTTCCCTAACCTCTACAGATCCTCAGAAAGGGTGATTACTCAGACTAGATACCGTGGGAGAGAGAATCTTCCCTATCTCTTTCTAAAAATAACTTTAAAAATGGCATCAACTTTTAATTTTACAATTTGTGTTCCCAAGGTCCAGGAATAGCCTAGGTACAAATACTCACCTATCTTCTAGTAAACACTAAGCATGAGTTTTAACTTGCTAACTCTAAGGACTAGGAATTAGTGTTTTATCACAACACTGTTACAGTACTTCTGCTGATCTAAGATGATTTCTTTCCACTTGAAAGGTGGAACTTTGTAGGTATTATTTAATGTTCTGTATTTAATCAATTTACTTAATTTCTACATTCATTACACTTTGCTATCCAATAATTTCTATTGATGCAATTATAATTTTTATTTTTTTATCCAACAAATATTTCTTAAACACCTGCTTTTAATAGACACTAGATTATGCACTGAGTATAATTTGGTGAAGAAAACAGGTATCATTTCTGTCTTCATGAGCTTCATAGACCTTCACGGTTAGGTCTAGAGGCAACTTCCAAACGTCCAGACCTGTTCACCACTGGTCTATTGGGCACATTTTGAGAATCAACACTTGGAAATTATGCAAGATTCCATATTTCAAATGTCAGAGCTGTTTTGGATGATACTTTCTTCACTTTGTCCTCTATTGCTCTATTTTAGCTAATCAGAAATTCCCCTACTTGAGACATCTGGGAGAAACTTCCCTCATCTTTTTCTCACATTAATCCTCTCCTTATTTCCAGAGCTACTATCCTAGCTACAATCTGTTGCTTTATACTTGAATTATTATTTTAATATCCTTAGCAATGGCATGGCCCGGTAGTCCACTGCTTTAGTACTTGCAGCATCCTTGCTGGCAGAATCATCTTCTTAAAGTACACCTTGAGTCTGTCACTCTCCTCATCAAATTTATCATGGTGCCCATGTTCTCATGGAAAGAGTTCCAACTCCTTTTTAGTTCAGGTTAATATGAGGGCACATATGATTAGGTTACATTGTTTGTGTTTGTAAGTTAAAGTTGAGTACTTCACCTAGGTAGTGTGCCTTATATCCCAAAGTTAGGTGGTAACTTACAAAACTCCATACCCCCTTCTTGAATTTAATTGTATTTTTTTCTCATGTGGGCTTGTAGTTATTGATCTAGTCATTTCAACATAGTATTGAGTACATGGAATGCTTGATTTCCCATTCTTGAGAATGAAAATGGGCTTGTAGTTATTGATCTAGTCATTTCAACATAGTATTGAGTACATGGGATGCTTGATTTTCCATTCTTGAGATACATTGCTTAGGAAGATGTTCTTCAACTCCATCTAGGTAAATACAAAAGATGCAACATCTCCCTCTATTTTATGATTCATTAGTATTCCATAGTGTGTGTATATGTGTGTGTATATACGTGCGTGTGTGTATATACATGCACACATAAAAACATACACCCCCCCCAAAGTTTATTAATCTATTCATGCATTGATGGGCACTTGGATTATTCCCACATTTTTGCAATTGTGAATTGAGCTGCTATAAACATTTGAGTGCAAATGTACTTATGATAAAATGATTTTTTTTCTCCTGGATAGATAACTGGTAATGGGATTGTGAGATCAAATGGAAGGTCTACTTTTAGATCTCTGAGGATCCTCTATACTTCTTTCCAAAAGGGTATTAGCTTACAATCCCTCCAACAGTGCATAAGATTCTTCCTCTCTCCACACCCACACCAGCATCTGCAGCTTAGGGATATTGTGATGTGGGCTCTTCTCACTGGGGTTAGGTGATATCTCAGAGTAGTTTTGATTTGCATTTCTCTGATGACTAGGGACAATGAGCAGTTTTTCATGTGCTTGCTGGCCATTTGCCTGTCCTCTTGGAAAAGATTCCGTTCATGTCTCTTGCCAATGATTAACAGGGTTGTTTGCTTTTTTCTTGTTGATTTGTTTGAGTTCTTTGTAGATTCTGGTTGTTAGCCTTGTGTCAGATTTGTAACAGGCAAATGTCTTCTCCCATTCTGAAGATTGCTTATTTGCTTTGTTGATTGTGTTCTTAGCTGTGCAAAGACTTTTTAAATTGATCAGGTCTCAACTCTTTAGCTTCACACTCCAACTCCAAACTTTCAGTTCAGTTTTCTCACCTCTAGGCATCCTACATTCATTTAAACTGTATTACTTAGTCTTTTTCAAACACACTTCATGCTTTCTTACTTTTGTGTCTTTTGCTAATGAGGTTTCCTCCATCTGGAATATCTTCTCGAAATATGTCATCTGTCAAATTCCATCCTTCAAGACCCATCCAAAATGCCACCTACTTCATTAAGCTGTTGCTGAGTTCCTCAACAAGATATAATCTTTCTTTTTCTTATTTTTTAGTTTGTAAGATGACAAATACTAAGAAAAGACAGCTTGTAAACAGATGTTCATTTAGACAGCTATTTTAAAGTATCATGTTTAATAAATAAGTCTGTGCCAGGTCTACTTTATGTTTCTTATGCATGTACTTGTGACATTCTAGCTGATAATTTTATAAACTATAAGCTTATCCATTAACTCATCATACAAAAATTTGTAGAATATGTGTTATTTCTAGGTACTCTGCCTTTGAATGGACAAAGTGGAAAACTCCTGAGTCCATAAAGCAAGTGTATGAAAGGAGAGAGGGCGGTGTAGTCTTGGCAGGAATTTCAGTAATTGAGACATGTATTCTCTAAGTAGTAGAGTTATTATTTTTACGTATTAAATAAGGTGTTTCTGTGTGCTAATGGGGCCAGGGGTATAAAAGATCAGAGTATAAGCTTCCTCTCAGGTGATGGTTGGTTCATCATGTGCCTTAGGTTCACCTGCAGGTGATAATAAGGGAGGTGATGCTACTCGTATCAGCCTTTGCGTCTTTGTCCCTTTTACTTACACCCTTTTCTATCTATTTGCTGCTTGAGGAGTAAATCAAAATAAATAGTCGTTTTTGAACTGTGTCCAAATGATTATTCTTACCCAGGATATATCCAGTCAGGGACTTTAGTACTCTATTTTTGAACACTCAAGCTTCACAAAGATAGCAAGGTAGCTTTGGATTTGAGCATCACAGGAAGCATATTTGCCTTACTTCACTATCTACAAAGCTACACTAGGCCCTGCTGGACCGTTCCAGTTTCAGAAATTGAGGCATCATACTTTTTAGATCAATAGAGAAACAGAAACCTTCCCTGTGACCTCAGTTCATTGCACACATTTCTCTGTATGCCTATAACCTCAAAGGATGCTCTTCCTGTTCAGGGGAAAGATAGTTCCCTTCACTTAATTTCCACCAGGAAGGATTTTTCTTAACACTCCTGGCTCAGTGTGTACCATCTTTTCCTCCTCCTCACAGAAGGGAAATGAGTTATGTAGGTGGTGAGTTGCTCAGGGAAGTTAATTTATTAAAAGTCTGTGCAAGGTAGATTTCGCATGACATGAATTGAATCAAATATGAGACCCCTCATTTGCACAGAACATTTCCAAGTCCCCTGCCTAGAAACTCTTCAATTCAATGGTTGTTTAAGATTAGCTGCTACAGTGAAATATTTAAAATGCCCTAAGATCTTGACAACTTATATATGAATGAAACATGATAGAGGTTGTCCAAAATTCAACAACAATGCTGTAGGCACTTTTTGTAAATTGTCAATAATAAAAAACCATTTTTTTAACTATGCTAGAAGAAAGATTGAAATGATCATTTCTCTTTCTACAGAAAATATTATTGAAGAGGCAATCAAAGGGTATTCTGTGGAAAAATTTGTAGGAAAAGAGTATTACAGAGGTGTTCCAGTCAAATAATTAATAAGAGTATTATGTTATTTTGTGGTTTGTGGCATTTAGTAGAATTAAATATTTAAAATTTGGTATGATTTCTCTCATGATAAATAGATAATTACTTTGTAACTAATTTTGTATTCTTTTTTTATACTTTTGTTTAAAAAAAGAATTTGAAATCATATAGGCTTCAAGCTTCTCAAAGCCTGGATCCACTCTTGGCCTTCTGCTTTTTCTATGCTGGATCAGTGAGTGGTGATAAACACTGCAGTTGCTGTGGGGATCCAAACTTCCCCTGGATGGATTCTTCAATGCACTAGATCAGCGGATCTCAAAATTCAGCTTGCATCAGAATCACACAAACAGTCTTATCTACCGCCCACCTACCCCAGAGCTTCTGATTCAGTAGGTTTGGGTGGTATCTAATTTGCATTTCTAATAAGATCCCAGGTGAAGTGGGCCACTACTCTCAGGACCATACTTTGAGAGCCAATACTCTAAACCTGTGGTTCCCAATTCCTGGGGCCTTGGACTGGTACTTCTCCATGGCCTGTTAGAAACCAGTCTGTACAGCAGGGAGTGAGTGAGGGAAGCTTCATCTGTATTTACAGCCACTCCCGATCACCCGCATCACTGCCTGAACTCTGCCTTCTTATCAGACAAGTGGCAGCATTAGATTCATAGGAGCACGAACTACTGCAAACTGTGCATGTGCGGGATCTAGGCTGTGTGCTTCTTATGAGAATCTAATGCCTGATGATCTGAGGTGGAGCTGAGGCAGTGAGACTAGCTCTGGAGAGTGGCTGCAAACGCTCATTATCATTAGCAGAGAGGTGACCATATGGCCATAATAAACCAATTACTTGCAGACTCATCAAAACCAGCCCCACTTCCCTGTCCATGTAAAAATTGTCTTCCACAAAACTGGTCCCCTGGTGCCAAAAAGGGAAATAAGACTGTTATTATATATAGTTAGGACTGTTTTTCTAAATCAATGGTTCTCAACTTTATCTGAAACACAGCAGGAGATTTAAAAGCTCCTAATGCTGTGGTTGAGAACCAGCATTGTAGATTGTGGAATGGAAGTCAGCCCACTTAAGCAGCAAATCCAAGCCATATTTTTCGATATAGGATTATTAGTAATAAGGGTGACATTTTGTGTATTATTTATTGTGATGGCATTCCAATGATGATAACATATAAAATTTATTCAGAAGGCATTGTTATAAGAAACAATTGTACGTGTCATTACATTACCCAAAGCTATTTATATTTTGAAAATTATAATGTCAATATCTATTTGGAAATAAATAATTTACATTTTTTTTTTTTTTTTTTTTGTAGAGACAGAGTCTCACTTTATTGCCCTCGGTAGAGTGGCATGGCATCACACAGCTCACAACAAACTCCAACTCCTGGGCTTAGGTGATTTTCTTGCCTCAGCCTCCTGAGTAGCTGGGACTATAGGCACCCACCACAACACCCAGCTATTTTTCTGTTTTGCAGTTTGGCTGAGGCTGAGTTTGAACCCAACACGTTCGATATATGGGGCCGGCTCCCTACTCAATAAGCCACAGGTGCCACCCAATGATTTACATTTTAAAGTGATTTTTTGGGGGGGGTCACAATACAATTGATTAAATAGAAGGCATCATACAAGACCTTAGCGAATTCACAATCCTCATTTCTGATTACAAGTTGGATTTTATAGATTATGGCTTGGTGTGTGTAATCACATGCATGGTTTATAAAGCTCTGGAAATCACAACTAGCTTGATGTTTCTTAATACTATTTTTTTAAATTTTAATTTTATATTCTTAATTTTGTGCTATTTTATATTTAATGGAGTAAAACTGAAAGTATTCCACTTAGAACTGGAATTAGACAAGGATGCCCACTATGGCCTCTGCTATTGAACATAGTGCTGAAGTATTTCCCTGTTTAATCTGGTTTAGTAGCTTTAAGAAATTGTATTATACTACTTTTTTAATGCTCAACTTATTATTTTTTCACACTAAAAACTAAATCCCTCACAATGGCTTCTCTATAATATAGCTGGTCACTTTATTCCCTGAGAGCCAAAAGGACTGTGGCATCTCTAGATTTCTCTTCAGTGGGTCCCTGCAACAGCGGCCATTGATCCCCTGGTGGTCAGTGGCCTGAAAGTGAAAGTGATTTCTCTCTTTGAATATCTGGGTGCCTCGTGGAGATGGATAGTCTTTAACTACACAGTATATATCTCTGTACTAATTATCATTCCATTTGGGAAAACATGTCACATAGGGTCAAAGAGATCCAGTTATGCTGTAGATTCTGCTTAAATGAATACCTGATGAAATGATAAACCCATTTTAAAATGAATTTGCTGCTCCCCTCAATTCCTTACGACTTTGTGGGAAAGCCTGAAAATGTATCAAATAATAAAACTTGATAATCTGACCCTGCTAAATGCTGTAAGCAATGTCGCAGGCTGCACATATGGTGGCCCCCTTATTTATCTAATTCCTGATTTTAAAGAAACTCTGAACTCTCTGTAGAGGAATGTCTTTTCTATCTTCCAGTTAGTGAATTAAACATGGTTACCTATGAAACTTAAACAAATTGTATTGGGTTATTTGGACAGACACATAGTTAAATTTTACATTAAGTACAGTGAGACGCTGTCATTAATTGTGATAGAGTATGACAGTCCTGTGTCTGTCACTACCACTGGACCGATAAGGCCAGGAAGAGGCCACGTTTCAAACAGGGTTCTCCTAACTAGTGGTTGGTTGACAGGTTTCACCTGGAGAAGTTATTGTCTTTTTCACAGACTTTTGAACTCCATGGGAACAATCCTTGGGGTGAGGGAGTATATTTTGATCCAAGAGTCATTATCATGTTGGAAATTCACTCCTCCCCAGAAGCATGACTTTTATCCGAGTGCCTCATTTTCCCCTGGTGAGAGCTCAGCATGCTCACAAGAGCATTGAAACTAATTGCTACAACAAATTAATTAATTACATGTACAAAAGGAGATATTCCCTTCCATAGAGAGGGCTAGAAAAGACAGCATATATCATTTTTCTTAATAATTCAATTATAATGGAATGATTATTATGGCGTTTTATTTCTGTGGTCTTCAAAAATTGAAGGCTTATGCATGATTTTATCTGTGGCTGGGGATAAGTTAAACAACCTTTCAGTGTCACTCTTCATTAGCTGTTTTCTAAAGTCTACAGAGAAGCTTTCAAATAATAACTGTGACTTATCATAATTATGTGTCCATATGACAATGCAGCTATTTTTCATTTTTTTTCAAACTATGATGATGGGTTTATACGGAGGTTGCTATGTGTTCAGACCCTACCCCTTTGTGACTAATGGTCTTTCTTTTCTGAGATGACAGCTTCAGCCGGCAATAATGGATATCTATTGCTTTGCCTTCCATTTCCCTTCTGATAACAGCACCTCAATTTTTCTTTGCCCATTTTAATCCATATGTTGGTGTTAGGGTAGTTGATCCCTCTGCTAAACTCTAAGGCAGGTACATGGACCAAGCATAGTTGACAAGAGCCTAGCATTTGCTTAGACACTTACTGGTTTAGGACTAGGCATATAATCATAAAACCTGGAATTCTTTATTTTATTTTATTCTTTGTTTTTAAAGTCAGGCTCTAACTCTGTTGCCCAGAGCAGAAGTACGATGGTGCAATCACAGCTCACTGCAGCCCCCAGCTCCTGGGCTCAAGTAATCCTCCCACCTCAGTGTCCCCTGTAGCAGGGCGTAAAAGTGTGAGCCACCATGCCCACATAATTCTTTTCTCTTTTATTCTTTCTTTTAGAGATGGAATCTTGGTACATTGCTTACACTGGGAAACCTGGAATTCTTGCTGAAAAGTTTTATATTTTTCTCCTTGTGGTGCTAAACTGGTAGGATATAATTTGAAAGCCCATGTTGGGGCTCTGTGGCACTATCTGGGAGAGTCTATCTGTAGAAAGTAAACCTGAGAAGTGGAGGGGTACAGATGACTCTGGATTCCACTGTGCCTGATGAAAACGCCCAGACTTCAGAATTTGGGGAGCTAAAAATCCTTCTTTTGTTGAATTGAGCTTTTGTTACTTATAACCAAAAGAATCCTCTCATACACAGTTTCTCTGGTCCTCATTCCTGGAAATGAAAAAGCACAAAACTGTAAGGACAGTTTTCTAAACCTATATCTGGGTATCAAAGGGTCCATGGTATTGTGTTCCTAGCTGGTTTCTCTGCAGTAAAATCCACATTAATTTTAAGGCCCAAGAGTTCCTGAGGCAGAAGAGGAGCTAAGAGTTGCTCACTTTAAAGGAGAAAACTTGGACATTGGGAAAGCTTTCCTGAAAAATCAGGAACAGTTTTACTCTGTTCCTGATTTTTGAACATCTTCATTTACAAATAAGATTTGAGCAAAACAAAAAAAAAAACCAAGAGAAAGACATGGAGACATTTGTTCTTTGAGAAGTTCGTACATTTCCTATTATGTAGAATGTCTGATCTTTTACAGAGAAGGGAGATGAAATGATTGGTAAACGGGAGTGAAATATTGGTAAGTACAGTAATCCTCCCTACTCTGCGGGGGAATACAGTCTAAGATCCCCTGTGGATGCCTGAAACTATGGATGGCTGAAACTATGCCTGAACCCTTTACATAATATGTATTTTTTATATATTCGCTATGATAAAGTTTAATTTATAAATTTGGCCCAGTGAGAAATTAACAATAATAACTAACAAAAAAATAGAATAATACCGTGGTATTTAAACTGACAACCAATATGGACAGTGTGGGGATGCTGGGCAAAGGAATGATTCATGTCCCAGATGGGATGGAGCAAGATTTCGTCATGATATTCCAAATGGCATGCAACTTAAGATTTATGAATTGCTTATTTCTGGAATTTTCCATATAATATTTTCAGATGTTGGTTGACCCACGATCACTAAAACCATGGAGAATGAAACTTCTGATAAGGAAAGATTACTGTGATTCAGTATTATTCATTTTAAACTTAGTTATTCAGTGTAAAACTATTTCAATATGGAAAAATAGGTGGAAACCCAGTGGTGACATGAGAGGCATGTTGTTAACCGGGCTTTGGTACCTTCATGTCTTTTGTTTGAGTTTGATGCTCCTTTTCTTTGGTTTGTGTTAACTGTTCAACACTGTTAAGAATTTTATGCTCAGTGCTGACCACTTGGTTGTGGAGGTATGAAATAACATGAGAGGGGCCAATTGAAGTGGGATAAAGGGAGCCTCCCATTGCTTTTCCTGCTCTTAGAGTGTAAATTGCAGGACTCAGAATACAAGTCATGCCTTTTGAACAGCCCCCTGGTTTCTGTTTTTTCTTGGCCACAGTTGTTTCCTGAATCATCAGGAGGAAGCTAAGGGCTGGCTGTGCAGGAATGAGTGAAGCTAATTAGCCCTGATGGGAATCAAATGTGGGATCCCGGCATTATCAGCATCATCCCCTACACACCTGAGCAAACTGGATGGAGAGTGACAAATGAGAAGCCGGCGGGTCCAGCTTTTATTTTGGCCACAGGCCTTACCAACACGGGTGTCATATTGCATCTGAAAAGGTAGGAGCTGAAGTCCACAACCTCATTCTGCCATTCCACAGGCCTGTCCACTAGCTTCTGCCCAATTAAATAGCACCAATAAATTAAAGTGATTTTTAGCGGGGGATGAGTCTAATCTTCTTAAAGACAACATTTTTTTCTTTTTATGCATTTTCAAAGATTGACTATATAGTTCACGTTTTGTGGGTTGAATCAAGCCCACCCCCAAATTCTATGTTGTAGTTCTAACCCCCAGTAGCTGTAACATGACCACATAGACATAGGGCCTTTATCGTCCAAATGAGGTGATAATCCAGTACGACTGGGGTACTTATAGGAAGGGCAGAGGTGGATGCCACCACTCATAGAGGCAAGGTGGTAATGAAAGCAGGGAGCAGAGGCACAGCTAGGAGCCAGGGGGTGAGGTCTCGACAGGAGCCTTCCTCAGAGGCCTCGAAAGGAATCAGTCCTGCAGGCACCTTGATTTTGGAGTTCTAACCTCCAGGACTGTGAGCCAATACATTCTTTTCTTGCTTAAGCCTGCAGTCCTCAACCCCAGGCCGTGACTGGTACCAGCCGGGAGCCCGTTAGGAACGCACAGAAGGAGGTGAACCGCAGATGAGGAAGCAAAGCTTGATCTGTATTTATAGCTCCTCGCCATCCTCCATCACCACCCGAGCTCTGCCTCCCGCCAAAGAAGTAGCGACATTAGATTTTCACAGGAGTGCAAGCCTACTCCAAATTGTCTAGGTTGCAGGATCCTTATGAGAACCTAATGCCTGATGATCTGGGGGGTGGAGATGTAACAACATGCTCGAATTGTCCTGCAACCATCTCCCTGCTCCCTGTCCTGTGGAAAATTATCTTCTATGAAACTGGTCCCTGGTGCCCAAAGATCCGATCCTGCAGGCTTAAGCCCCATAGCACACAGTATATTGTTCTGGCAGTCCTAGAAGGCTCATACAGAAGGCTAGTTCAAATGCCCTGTGACCCAGGGCATCTCATTTCATCTTTCTCTGCAAGGCAGTTATTCAATTCTCATTTAAAACCAGAAGCCTTGTGGACATACAGCTATCCAGTAGAAGAATTCGGATCATAACCTGTGTCTGATTCTGAGTTTAGTGGCTTTTGCTCTCCCAGAAACAAATTCAGGAAGCTAAGGGAAATGTATCATTTTTCTTAAAAACGAAAAAAAAATTAACATTTTAAAGGAGTACAAACCAAAAACAATGTTACAAATTTATCCAAATTTAACAAACGTTAACATATTTTTACATTCCTTTCAGATCTTTTTTCTCTGAGAAATAAATCATGACTGGCTTGGTGCCTGTGGCTCAATGGGCTAAGGCGCCAGCCATGTACACCTGAGCTGGCAGGTTCGAATCCAGCCCGGGCCTGCCAAACAACAGTGACAGCTGCAACTAAAAAATGGCCTGGCGTTGTGGTGGGTGCCTGTAGTCCCAGCTACTTGGGAGGCGGAGGCAAAAGACTCGCTTGAGCCCAGGAATTGGAGGTTGCTGTGAGCTGTGATGCCACAGCACTCTACCCAGGGTGACAGCTTGAGGCTCTGTCACAAAAAAAAAAAAAAAAAAAAAAAAGAAAAGAAAAGATGAGAGAATGTTGTCATTTTTCCTTTTACATTTTTTTTACTTTCACGAAAGATTTTGCGTAATGATTCCCAGTTGAATGAGGAGGTGAATGAGAATATCTTCCTTCCATTTTCTCCTTAGAAATAAATACACCGAGAATATTCATCTAGAACAGTATTTCTCAACCTTCCTAATGCTGTGACCCTTTAACACAGTTCCTCAAGTTGGGGTGACCCCCAGGCATGGCAGATATTTACGATTATGATTCATAAGAGTAGCAAAATTACAGTTACGAAGTAGCAACGAAAATAATTTTATGGTTGGGGGGTCACCCCAACATGAGGAACTGTATTAAAGGGTTGTGACATTAGGAAGGAAGGTTGAGAACC
>CAUYRH010121633.1:0-22050 GCA_963574655.1 Perodicticus potto | reverse complement strand
GGCAAGTAACAAATGGAAAATGTATTTGCCACATAAACATAAAATATAGGTTAATATTCTTAATACATAAAGAGCTCTTACAATTTAATAATAAACAATTAATCCATAAGAAAAAGGACCAAAGAAATAAACAACAAATTCACAAAAGAAACATACTAATGGTAATAATCAGTGAAAAGAGTTAAATCTCAAGATTTTCTTAAATGCAAGTTAAAACAATAGTTAGATATTCATGTCCATCAAAGCATTTTTTTTTTAAAGATCCAAAGCCACCATAAGTGAGGATGTAAAATGAGTACTCTCATATTTTGCTGTAGGACTATGAATCAGTACATTTTTCTTAGGAGAAATTTAGGAAGTTTTCAAATATATGTATTTCCTTTGGCAAAACTTACCCTGAATAAAAATTTAGCTGTGTACAAGATATTCACATACAAATATATTGATCATGACATTATTTATAATTCTTTTAAAACTCCGGAATCAATCTATATGTGCAAAACTAGGTGATCAGTTAAATCTATTATTGTAAGCCCCTCTGATAGGATAATGCACAAGCATCAAAGCATGTCTTTTTGTAGACTTTACAATAACAGAAACATTATATAATATTTAGCAATAAAGTCAGACATAAAACCTGATTCAAAAGGAAATATTTTTAACCATTGGAAGTATTTACACTGTATGGAAGATAATTTTAATTTATTTCTGATACTCATATATGTCTCCTGAGATTTCTACAATAAGTAGGTATTATTTTTATAACCAGGAAGTGAGAAAAAAAGAGAACACTTCAGTCAACATAATAAAGAAAGAGAAAGGCACTCTTTTTTCTTTATTCTTATCAAATCATGCAGATTCTAAAATAACACATACCACAGACACTATAATAATTGTGATTTATAATTGTTTTTCGTGCTTGAAAGGATGAGAATATTATCACTCTACATTTTGGAATATGAAAAATAAAAAGGCTATTTTATTAGTAAGGGAAAATAATTTCAATACTGCATTAAATTTATATGACTTTGTATTATAACTATGTACTTTTGAAGTTTAATAACATCATTTCATAACGTAAGGTCTTTTTATTTTATTTTGAGAGACACAATCTTACTATTTTGTCCAGGCTGGTCTCAAACTCGTGACTTCAAGCAATCCCCCCACTTGGACCTCCCAAAGTGCTGGCATTACAGAGCCACTTTGCCTTGTCAACTATAGTAAGTCTTGAAATGACAATTAGCACCCTACTATATGTTAATCAAGGACTCTTTCATTATCTAAATGTTAAGGAAATACCCAAATCGGAATAAAAAAAATAAATTTTTATAAGCATCATCTAGATGTTTTCTTCTGATTCAGAATAGAGATAAATTGGCACATAATTACAGATAATTTTTTAAAATAAATCAAATTCTTTCAATATCAGAATTAAGATTACACCACTGTATACAGAACTAAAACAATTGTACCAAATAGAGGAAAGTTCTTTCTAAAACAGATTAGAGAATAAATTTGTCATCTTTATAAGTATAGCCTTCTTACTCTGTTCCTCCAAGGCACTCCAACTCTGATTACTTTCTCCAGGATAAAAGCAAGATTCAGCCTACATACTCATCAAATTAGAAGATATTTTGAACATCCTACCACTGTCATCAGCTTGCTATGGGAA
Organism: Perodicticus potto; assembly: GCA_963574655.1. Lineage (NCBI taxonomy): Eukaryota > Metazoa > Chordata > Mammalia > Primates > Lorisidae > Perodicticus > Perodicticus potto. Next base: position 20,378 of record CAUYRH010121633.1, on the reverse strand, counting down.
ACAAAACTTCTTTCACTTTTTACTAGATCCCTAACACATAGAGGAAATTCAAAACATGTCCCTAGAGACTGGAGGGCTAACCACTTAGGGGATGGTTTTCTCTACTACCTGACTCTGAAGAACAATGTATTTTTTTAAAGGGTAGAAAGCTGAATCCACAATTTACCTTATTTTGATTGATGGATTTATCAATAGTCACATAGCAGTTATGTAAGTTCCTCCAATTGTATTATTAAAGGACAAGGACTGAGAGAAAAATACCACTTACAGCAAATATGAAACTTCTAAATGGTTTCAACAGAGAGAAAAATTGAATGACAGTGTAGTCTGGTCTCATGATGCAAGATTTAACACACTTAACTTCTTTTTTTCCAACACCACACGATTTTAAAGTGATGTCTGTCGCTGATTTAATGCGTTTAATCAAAAGGATTCCCCCAAACATATCTCATTTGAAACCACTATCTGGGTGGCAGGAACAATGGCATCAATTCCAGAAATGTTACTGACAACAAAAACATTCAATTCACCAACAAAGGTCAGCAGTAAATCTCTCTAAAATATGTACGGCTCATGAAAGTAATGGGTTTGCAACTGTGATTGAAACAGATGTTCATAAAATCAGCATTTAAACATGAAGACACTGTAAAATAAATGAAGATGAGATTAATTTAACAAGTTAATTCCAAAGCTGAATGGGGGAGAAAATTAAGAGAAAGGCACAGGACTCAAAGTGAGATGAGTCATGTTCCAACCAGAGAAAAGAACATCGCAGGGGCTGACAAATTGGAGTGCCTCTGAAGGGCCTCATGTAAGGAGGGATTCGAACATACACACAGACAACTGCACGTTTTACTTCAAATTACTTCGCATTCTCAGATAGTATTTATATATGTAAAACAAAAAGATAAAGACATTTGGTCAGTTTCCTTTCTTCATCATTTGAAAACAAAAGTATTTCATGTCAACTAACTGAATTCTAGGTCTACCAAAACCCCCAAGAAGAAAGAAAAGATCCAAGGGTCATTAACAACGATTATTTTCAAATACCAAGTTTGAGAGTCCAAAGGCAACAATAGAACGAAAGTCAAAGTTTCCAGAAGACCTAGGGAATGTTTAAAAATTTCTTTCCCAAACAGGCGCAAGCAGTGATCCAAGCCTCATAAACATGTGCCTGCAGCCTGGCTGAGAACAGCCTCCCCATTTGCATTTTGTTTCTACAAATAAAGAGATGATGCAGAGGGTCATTCCTGGGGCAGAGAGGCCACACACTACTTTACATATCCACACACAAAGCACCCTCCCTGACCCCCAGGCATTTCCCATTATGCTCCTGGGTGTGAAGTAAATCCTGAAGGACTTCTTAAGTGTGCCCTCACCACTTGGAAGCAGCAGGCCCAGGAAGCAGCAGGCAGAGTTTGGGTGGCCTTGCTGTGTTCCAGCCTCCCACTGTTGCCTGCGCTCTTTCTTGTAGACGCTGATCAAGGGCATGAGGGTAACTCTGCCTTTAAATCTTCATAAAATAAAGACAACTGTGACCGGAGTTTAGTTTGGCCTGATTACGTAACTGAAAAAGGGCCAGAGTGTTTTGCACAAACTTTCTGTCCTCAGAAGAAAAGGGACAAAGAAGTTAGCTCTGCGCTGGCGCAAAAGGACTTGGCTCCCAGGCAAATTTCTGAGAATTTTGATTGTAATGAAAATAGATTCGTACTTAAATAATCTTGCTAATGCCCACTATAGGATCAGCTCATCTGGAGACTATAAAGCTAGGTCTTACCAAAATAGTAGGTGTCTTTCTTTACAATTTTTGATATAATTCACCATACAACTCAACTTAACCAAATCAACAGACATATATATAAACCTTCAAACAATTAGATGCCCTTCTTTAAACAAAAACCAGGTCTATAAGTATCAAACAATATACCATGCTGGACTTCTTGAGTTATTTGTGTGTAAGCAACTTATCTCTCTATGATTATGGCCATATAGTTGATCTCATTAAGAGTGAATAAAAATACCACGTTGAAAATTTTCAGTGGAACAATTTAAATCAATAGAACTAGTTAGTGTCACTCACACACATGTACTGATCTAGCACTATGAGCAGAGCACTGTGATAGATACTACAGAGGTTAGAAAGAGAACAAAGCAAAGAACATTATTCTTGCATTCAGGAAGCCTACCGTATAACTGCAAGAAAATAGATATATTTGAAACACTCTGAAAGTAGTTTGCTTTTTAAGAAAATCCATATTTGTTAACATTAGAAAACTTGTTTTGCTGATTTTAAAAGTAGTATGGGGCTCAGCACCCATAGTTCAGTGGTTAGGGCACCAGCCACATATACCAGGGCTGGTGGGTTCGTACCCGGCCTGGGCCTCCTAAACAGCAATGACAACTACAACAAAAAAAAGAGCAGGGCGTTGTGGCTAGCTACTGTAGTCCCAGCTACTTGGGAGGCTGAAGCAAGAGAATCACTTAAGCCCCAGACTTTGAGGTTGCTGTGAGCTATGATGCCACTGCACTCTACCAAGTGTGACATAGTGAGACTGTCTCAAAAAAAAAGATAAATAAAAAATAAATAAATATAAGTCGTATGGGTTCATTATAAATAATTGAAAAATCCAAAAGTGCAAAACAAAAATTAAATTACCTACAATACTGTCAACCCAGAGAAAACAACTATTAACATTTTTTAAAGAGACTTTTAAAACATTTTAAATTTACAGAGAAATTGTGAAGATAATTCTGATTTCTCATATACCTTATACTCAGTTTCTTTTATTATTATCTTACATTAGCATCATTAACATATATTTGTTATAATTAATGAACTAATATTGGTATTTTATTATCAATATTAGTTAATTTAATAATTATACATCAATGTATAATTACATAATGTTATAATATATAGTATGCTGTATTAGATGTATCATGTATAATGTACATGTTATTAACTAAAGTCTATAGTTAATTCAGATGCTCGTTGTTGAGACCAAAGCCCCTTTTCCATTCCAGGATCCCATCTAAGATGTCACATAACATTTAGTTGTCTTGTCTCTTTAGACTCCTCTTGGCTGAGATAGTTTCTCAGACTTGCGTTGTTTTTGCAGATATTATAAGGTTCAAGGAGTATTGGTCAGGTATTTTGTGCAATGTCCCTCCGAGGGGATTTGTCTAATGTTTTTCTTGTGATTAGAATAGGATTCTTCTGTGTTTTGGAGAGGAGGACCACAGAGGTAAAATGCCATTTTAATCACATCACATCAAGGGTATAGTCTATCATCAACATGACTTACTCTGTTGATGCTAACCTTGGTCACCTGGCTAAGGTTGTGTTTATCAATCTCCTTCACTAATAAGTTACTCTCTTTTTTGCCCCTTCTATACTGTACTCTTTAAAAGGAAGTCAACAGACAAAGCTCACACATAACGGATGGGAAATTATGCTATACTTCTTTGCGGGCACAGTAACTACACAAAGTACTAGAACGTATTCTGCACAGGAAATTTATTTACTCAACTCATATTTTAAATTTATTCAATAATTTATTGATATCTATGTCAATATAAATGGACTCATATTTATCTTATACTTCAAGTAATAATCCTGTAGTATTTTGTTCTCTTGATCAAATTGTTCTAACTTTGGCCATTGGGAGCTCTTTCAGTTGGCTTCTATGTTTCTTTAAATATCACCATCAATGTGGATTGGTTTTTAGTGTTGTTTTATTTTGTTTTGTTTTGTTTTGTTTTGTTTTTGCCAACTTTTGCTTTCCTGGCTCCAGGCTCATCTTGTATATTGCCAGCCCAGTCCTAGAGTCAGCCATTTCTCCAAGGCATCCTGGTTCCTTTTATTGGAGAATGGCATTATAAACCAATATCTTGGTGCTAAACATGCTTGTTGCTAAAGAATGCTTTGCGTATAGGCCCTCTCAGAGCCAGAACAAGTATGTGTGTACTAGACAGTATATATCCAGGTATTTGTAAATATCTCTACATGTAACAACTATATCTATATGAAATGAGTTCATAAGGATGTTTCCAACTCTAATCCATTATTATCTACATCATTCCAGCCTCTTCCCTTTGTCTCCAACCACCCATTCTAACAGTGGGAAATAAAAGCTCCCACCATCCATTAATTTAATAGTTAAACTATAGGGGACATATACAGTGGTATTAGAATTGTTAATTTATACCCCTTAGGAAACATCATTATCAAACAGAATACATTGCAAATATAAACCGTCTTTTGAATTTAGAATTATAGAATACAAGCATTTCCAAACTTACTTTAATCAGCACTTTTTCCCTCCACCTAATTCAGGAAAGTTGTGACATACATGTACAATGCAGTTGGGTTTTTTATAGTATTCTGCATTCCACTCTGGGATCTCTTGATTTTCTAAATGATTTTGGTTCATTTGCCTTCATTAAACTTGACTCTTTGTGCTAAAAAGTTTTATTGATGTTGGCAAATGTATAGTATCCACTACTGCATGATCACAAAAATAATTGTACCACCCTAAAAAATTCTTGTGCTTCAACTATTCTTCCCCGCTCTCTCAAGTCCCTGGCCACCAGTGATATTTTACTACCTCTATAGTTTTGCTTTTTCTAGATTATTATATAATTGGACAAATATAGTATAGTGTATTTTCATACTGGTTTCTTTCACAAAGAACTATGTGCATTTAATTCCTTTATATCGCTTTAAGACTTAATATCTCATTTCTTCTTATCATTGAAAATTACTCTACTGTTAGACCCTACCACAACTTGTTTACTCGTTCATCTAACAAATTCACTTAAACATTCATCTTGCTTTTTTCCAAATACGAAAAATCTACACACACAGATTTTTATATGGATCTAAGTTTTTAAATCAGTTGGGTAAATATCTAGGAGCACCTTGCGTGGTCAAGCTATGTTTAGCTTTGTAAGAAATTGTCGATTTGTCTTCCAAAATGTCCGTATTACTTTGTATTTTTGCCAACAATGAACAAGAGTTCCTGTTGTTTTTACCTGCAGTTATTGTCAGTTTTTTAGATTTTAGTCATTCTAATAATGTGTATAATAGCGGTGGTTTTGGTTTTCTATTTCCTAATGACAAATAATATTGAGCATCTTTTAATATTATTATTTGCTATCTGCATATCTTCATTGGTGAGGTGATCTCCCAACTTATTCTTACTTAGTCCTACATTGGCTATTCTAGATTTTTTGTTTTACATAAACTTCTACAAAAGAGCTTAATGGGATTGCATTACAGTGAACAATGGACCACATTGGAAAAATTGGCATCTTAATATTAGTTAGTCCTCCAATCTATGAGTATAATATCTCTCCATTTCCTTAGATCTTGCTTTATTTCTTTCATCAAAGATCTTTAGTTTTCTGCATGTAGATACTGTACATATTTTGTAAGATTTGTACCTAAGCATTTAATTTTTCTTGGTATGATTCTAAATGGTTATCTTTATTTTGGTTTCAAATTTCAATTGATTATTGCTCATATGTAAAAAAACAATTGAGTTGTATATTAACCTTGTATTCTGAGACTGCTATATTTGCTTATTAGTTCTAGAAAAGACTTTTGTTTTGTTTTTATTAGTTCTTTGGTATTTTCTACATAAAAAGTCATGCTAAATGCAGACAAAAAGACATTTTATTTCTTCCTTCTCAACCTGTACATTTTTTTATTTCCTTTCTTGTCTTATTGCGCTAGTAAATATTGCTAGTACTACGCTGAATAAAAATGCTGAGGGGGACTTTCTTGCCTTCCTGATTCGTTAGGGGAAAACATTCAGTTTTTCATCATAAGTATCATGTTAGTTTCACGATTTTTTTTGTAGATGTTCATTACCAAATTCAGGAATTCCTCTTTATTCCTGCTGAGGGTGTTTTTCATAAAGTGGTGTTGGATTTTGTCAAATTATATTTCTGAATCAATTGATATGGTCATATGATTTTACTTTGTTCTGTTGATATGATAGATAGATTTTTCAAATGTTAAGCTATTTTACATACCTGCAATAAGTTCAACTTGGTCATGGTGTATAATTTTTTAAGATATTCTTAGATTAGATTTGCTAATATTTTGCTAAGGATTTCTGTATCATAGTTTTAAAGTTTTGTTGTACTTTTTTAATCTGGTTTGTTATTACAGTATTGATACCTAATAAAATGCATTTGTAAGTGTTCTCTGTTTTCTGGTAGAATTTGTATATAATTAGCATTATTTCTTTTCCCAATACTTGGTAAAATTTACACAGAAAGCTGCTTGGGCCTGACTTTGAGTAGCTTTGTATATAGTGTGATGGAAGGGCCCAAAGTCAGTCTTTCAACTATAGCTCTTCAGTCTTCCCAGCACCACTTTTTCTATTAAATGGTCTTGACATCCTTGTTGAAAATTAGTTAACCATAGGCACATGGATTTATTTATGGATTCTTAATTCTATCTCATTAATCTGTATGTCTATCCTTATGTCAGTACACACAGTCTTAATAACTGCTGCTTTCTAAATCTTTGTTCTTTTTCCCTTTTTGATCCTGTATTATGTAACTTTGAATACAAGTCTAATCATTTTTATTGAACTCCTCAGGATATACAGGTTATCTGCAAAAAGAGATAATTTTATTTATTATTCCTTCCCAATCTGGATACCTTTTATTTTTTTTAACTTAATTTTTATTAAATCATCACTGTATACATTATGGGGTACAATGTGATGATTTTATATACAATGTGGAATGCTTAAATCAAACTAATTAACATAACCATCACCTCACTTACTCATATTTTGTGCTAAGACATTTATAGTATACTCTCAGTTGTTTTGAAGTGTACCCTTGCATTATGCACATTAGGTGAGATGCTGCCAAATACCCTCCCTCCACTCTCCTTTTTCCCTCCCCTCCCCTCTCTTTCCTTTCCCCTCTTTCTTTCTGGACTATATTTGTGTTTTATCATTGGTATGAATGTGTGTTTGTATATTGGTTTCATAACAGTATTGAGTACATTGGATACTTTTTTCTCCATTCTTGAGATACTTTACTAAGAAGAATATTTTTCAGCTCCATCCAGGTAAACAAAAAAGATGTAACATCTCCATCTTTTTTATGACTGCAGAGTATTCCATCGTAAGTGTATATATACATACCACAATTTATTTGTTTATCTATTCATGGGTTGATGGGCATTTAACTTCTTCCATGGGTTGGCTATTGTGAATTGGACTGCAATAAACGTTCTGGTGCAAATGTCTAGGTTCTTCCTAGAGATGAACCTAGCCATATATTGTCATCTGATCTTTGATAAGCCTAACAAAAACATACATTGGGGAGAAGATTCCTTATTTAACAAATGGTGCTGGGAGAACAGGCTAGTGACCTGTAGAAGACTAAAACTGGACCCACACCTTTCACCATTAACAAAAATTGATTCTCACATGATAAAAGATCTAAACTTAAGATATGAAACTATAAAAATCCTACAAGAGAATGCAGGGAAAACAGTTGAAGATATTGGCCTGGGAAAATATTTTTTGAAGATATAAGGATGATCCCCTTGGCAATTGAAGCAACACCTAAAATTATATTACTGGAATATCATCAACCTTTTTTTTCTTATTCTTTTTTTTTTTTTTTTTTGTAGAGACAGAGTCTCACTTTATCACCCTCGGTAGAGTGCCGTGGCATCACACAGCTCACAGCAACCTCCAACTCCTGGGCTTAGGCGATTCTCTTGCCTCAGCCTCCCGAGTAGCTGGGACAACAGGCACCCACCACAACACCCGGCTATTTTTCTGTTTTGCAGTTCAGCCGAGGCCGGGTTTGAACCTGCCACCCTTGGTTTATGGGGCTGGCGCCCTACTCCCTGAGCCACAGGCGCCGCCTATTTCTTATTCTTGACAAATTACCCTGGCTATGTTCCTCACTTTAGAAGGATAATTTCATAAAATGTTGAATTTAGGTTGCTTTTTTCCAATACTTTGTAATATTTAATTCCATTCTTTTCTTGATTGCATGATTTCTGATAAGACATCCATCATAATTTTCTTTCCTTCTAAGAGGGGTTTTCCTTCTCTCTGGCTTCTTTCAAGATTGTGTCACTCTTTGGTTTTCTATAATTTGAATAGCTGTAGGTATAGTTTAGTTTTTTGGGGGGGGTTGATTTTCAGGGGGGTGTTTGTTTTGGTTTGGGTTTTTAGCATTTATTCTGTTTGATGCTCCCTAAATTTCCTAGATCTGTGGTTTGGTGTTTATCATGAATTTTGAAAATTCTGGGCCGTAATTGCTTCAAATTTTTCCTCTTTTCTAGTCTCCCTTTCTTCTCCTTTGGATATGCCACTACATGTAATTATATTATACCTACTGAAATTATCTCACAGTTCTTAGATGTTCTGTTTTCTTGCTGAGTTCTACTGACCTATTTTCAAACTCGAAGATTCTTTCATCGGCTGTCAAGTCTACTGATGAGTCCATTAAATATGTTTCTTCATCTGTTTTCATGATTTTTACTTCTGGCATTTCTTTTGATTCTGCTTAGAATTTTATCTTTTTGGTTACATTACCATCTGTACTTGCCTGTTGGCAACTTTTTCCAATAGGATTTTTAACATATTAGTCATAGTTATTTTAAATTTCCTATGTGATAATTCCAATTCCTGTGTCATACCTCAGTGTGGGTCAGATGCGGGCTTTGACTCTTTAGATTGTTTTTTTCTTGCTTCTTATTATGCCTCGTGATATTTTGTTGAAAGCCAGATATATTATATTATGTAATAGGAATTAAGATAAATAGGCCATTAGAGTGAGGATTTATTTTAATCTGACTAGAGATTGAGCTGTGTTTAATATTAAATGTAGCTGTTGATGCAGACTCTTCATATTCCTCTTGTGTCCTTGTTTTTATCTCCCCTCTTCACTTTGGGTTTCCCTAAATACTTCTCTTCAGAGAGTGTCTGTATCTTGCAGCTCTTTCCACTGCAGTCTACTGTTGTTATAGTGAAACCCTGGTGATGTCACGGTAAAGTGTGAGGAAGAGAATTGTTTTATGACTTTAAGATTAAATCTCAGTTTTTTGGTGGTCCTCTCTCTGGTCTATAACCCTAACTATTTCTCCAATGATATAAGGTTTTGTTGTTATTGTTTGGTTTTGTTTTGCCTACCTTAGGAGAGACAGGATGTCTAGAATGGACTAAAGTGAGAAGAAATCCTTTCTCCTAGATAGAAGAAATGTGTCATAAAGATTTGTTCCCTGGATAGGAGGACTTTGTTATGGAAAATCCTCTAGATATGTTTCCCAATGATTAGCCTTTTCTCATCTTGCAAGAGCCACACAGTAGATCATTCCAGAATCTTCACCATAAGAATATGATGAATCTCTTAAAAGTAAAATGCACTACAGGATGGGGTCCTACAACACTGGGTTCACCCCCCAGAGTTTCTTACTCTCACATTAGTCTATATTCAGCTTCCAATAATCTCTTAAAATTATCAATTAGATTTTTTAACAGTTTATGGCTCTACAATAGTGTTTTTCAGAGACAGGGTCTCATTTTGTCGCCCTTGGTAGAGTGCTGTGCTGTCACAGCTCACAGCAACCTCCAGCTCTTGGGCTTAGGCAATTCTCTTGCCTCAGCCTCCCGAGTAGCTGGGACCACAGGTGCTCACCACAACGCCCTTGCAGTTTGGCCAGGGCCGGGTTTGAACCCGCCACACTTGGTATACGGGGCCTGCGCCCTACACACTGAGCCACAGGTAACACCCCACTTTAATCTCACAACACACTTGAATCTGTAGCTAAACTTGCATGGAATGCTTAAGTTATGTTGATCAAAAAAAAAAAGAGTAAGGGGCAGTGCCTGTCGCTCAAAGGAGTAGGGCACGAGTCCCATTTACTAGAGGTGGCGGGTTCAAACCCAGCCCCGGCCAAAAACTGCAAAAAATAAAAAAAGAGAGAGAGTAAGGCTTAGCACCCATACTCAGTGGTTAGGGTGCCAGCCACATGCACCAGGGCTAGTGGGTTCAAACCCGGCCCAGGCCCGCTAAACAACAATGACAACAACAATAACAAAAATAGCCAGGTGTTGTAGCAGGTGCCTGTAGTCCCAGGTACTTGGGAGATAGAGCAGGAGAAATCACTTAAGCCCAAGAGTTTGAAGTTGCTGTGAGCTGTGATGCCAGGGTACAACATAGTAAGACTCTGTCTCAAAAAAAAAAAAAAAAAGAAAGAAAGAAAAGTAAAAAATATATATATTTACTGTGCTTTAAACTCCTTTCAAAAATAGTTTAATTAATGTTAAAGATTTTTATGGAACACCTAAGATCCTAAGGTCTTCTCAGGGCACACCAGTTGAAAATCATTGCTCTAGAGGATACCAACTTCTCCAAGTAAGCAAATATCAGCTGGGACTCTCTGGATTTTCCCTTCTCTCTAGATTTTAGGGTAGTGGTTTGCCCTCAACTTCATTTGTAACCCCAGATCTCAACTGGGTCAGTTTGTTTCAGCTATTTATTGTAAAATGGGAGCAACAATTTTCAACTCTTTATACTGAGGCCTACTATTAACATTTTGAGTAATATAATTCATGTTTTTATGTGCATATTTTACCCATAACTTTAAAATAAGGAACAAACTGTATACATTCCTTTATTAATCTTCTTTTATTCATCATTTAACAAAATTTTGTTAACATTTTTCTATGCACCTAGGTATTCATCTATGCTACAAATTTTAACACTTTCTAGGATTCCACGTGTAGCTTGTTAAAGAAAATACACAAAGCTTGAAAATATGGCAAAATATTGAGTGGCACTTCCTTTTGATGCTAAATAAGTCAAAGAGTCCCCCCAAAAATTATCAATAAGGATAAAAGTTATTCAACTCGCTCTTTACTATTTAACAAAGATTTTAGAATTAGTAGAGTTACATGTTAACCTGAATTTTTTTTCTAATTAACATGCAAATATTTTCTTGCTGAGGAGAAACATAACTCCAAAGTTTAGGGTTTATTGCTCTTTTGAATACTAAACATCTTTATAAATGAACCAAAATTATCACACTAATATTCCTGTAATAAATTGCTAATAAATGCTAACTCCTCAGTTGCTCTTTGAGCCATTCATAACATCCTACTGATTTCCACATTAATTAATGAGTTGAAAAAAATCTTTAACATGCATGCATTTCATATTTGCATGAGATTCTTGATTTTACATTTTTGAACGTTATTTTTAGTGTATCTTATCTAATTTATGTAACTATTCCCTTATTTTTTGAGCATTAGGTTTCTCTCACATTTTTTATTACAAATAGCATTGCAATGAGCTTAAGTTTCCTTACAAAAATATATAGAATTTTCACTCATCTCTGAAGTTTCTTTGAGATAGATCACTAGAAGTAAAATTTCTGAATCGAGAAAGAGTCTCAATTTTTTTTTATTTATGTTGTTAAATTGCCCTTCAAGAGGATTGTACTAATGAATCCTCTCAATCACAGGGCGTTACAATAGTGCCCTTTCTAATTTTAATCTCCATTTTCTCAACAATAAAAATTTTACTTATTTTAAATACTTAAACGTTTGATAAATATGGCATTTAGTTATTTGTTTTACAGTTTTTGTTTACTAGATTAATTATTAGTGAGGCATATATTCTTTACCTTTTGGGGGGCTTTGCCCGCCTATTGGTATCTCTAGTCTGAGAATTACAGATTTACCGTTCATTACTCATTTCCCTGGTACGATGCTTTCTTTTACTCAGTGATTCATAAAACTTACGCACCCTCTGACGTCTAACTGCAAAGGCTGTTCATAGTTTGCCTATCGTTGCTCAGTTTAATTCATGGTCTGTTTGGTTACACAGCAATTTTTATATAGTCAAAATTACTTTTTAATTTCCTTTCATTCATTGAAAATGCCTACATATTTACTAATATCAGATTGTCAATACATCTTTCTCTGAGTGTATAGTACTTTCATAACTCTCTAATATCTCTGGAAATCATTTTGGTATAACATGCAATATAGGAATATAATTTTTTGCAAATTGTTAACCAGTTCTTAAGAATTGGTATTAAATAATCTTTCCTTTTTCTCCTGATTGAAGTGGTGACTTTTAAATACATTAAATTTCTGCGTACAAATTTTGTATCTAACATCAAGTCAGTTCTCCAAATCTCCTGTATCTTTGTTTCTGTACAAGTACCATTATTTTATTTAACTATACAGTGCTTTTTAACAGCTACAATCCAAATCTACTTTTGTTTCCAAATTTTCATTGATGTCCTTGCCTATTTATTTCTCTATATTAACTTTAAAATTAATTTAGCAATTTTCCACTAATTGGAATTACATTTTTAAAATAAACTGGAGATAATTAGTAACTTAGGAAATATTAAATATTTCTATCCAGAAACTTAGACTTTTATTTAACGTTTATCAGAAAAATTTTTTGGTGGCTTCATTTCTGATTCAACATAGTTCTTGAATTTGTTACTAAGTGATTTATATTTTTATTGTTTTGAAAGCCTAGAGTATAATACAGGCAGTCCACAGGTTACAAACGAGATAGGTTCTATAGGTTTTTCCTAAGTTGAATTTGTATGTAAGTTGGAACAGGTACATTTACCTATTACCTATAACAGCCTCTGTTTGTAAGTGTGAATTGTATGTAAGTCAGACGTTTGTAACTCAGGGATTGCCTGTGATTTTTATATGTTCGGTAATCATTTCAAAAGCAAATGTGTGTCTTTGGTTACAAAGTGCAAGATTAGATATGTATCTATTAAGTCAATCTTTTGAGTCATAACTCTCAAATTCTCTGTGTTTCATCTATCTTTTGTCTACATGATATGGCTCAGAAATGATTTACAACAATTTTAGGCCTTGTATTTATAGCCTCACATGTTTCCTAGTTGCTGTAAGGCAGGCATTAAATCTAGGTAGGTCTTAATCTAATATGAATGCTTTTTGCACATTATAATCACCCGAGTAGCTTTTTAAGGGAATAAATGTCTGATCGCACATCCCAGAACAATATAAAAAGAACCCTTGCAAGTGACAACCTGGACCTTGGTATTTTTTTAAAAGGTCCCCCAAGTGATTCTAGGGATCTAGAGTTTAAAGTCACTATCCTAAATAATTATCATAATTCTATTAAATTCACTAAATAATTATACAGCAAATCAATCACTCTAAAATGCTATCTGGATACTCCAAATATTTATTTGCATAGTAAGCTGCCTGTCTCTGAAACAAAAACACTGAGCTTTGGAAATCCGGGGGGTGTTTTGGTTTTGAGGCAGAGTCTTACCCTGTCACCCTGGGTAGAGTGCCCTGGTGTTACTATAGCTCACAGCAACCCCAAATCCTGGGCTTAAATGATCCTCCTGCGTCACCCTCCCAAGTAGCTAGGATTATAGGCGCCCACCACAACAGCTGGCTAGTATTTTTTTTCTGTTTTTAGTAGAGAGGGGAGTCTCACTCTTGCTCAGGCTGGTCTCAAACTCCAGAGCTCAAGGGATCCCAACCCCCTTGGCCTCCCAGAGTGCTAGGATTACAAGCATGAGCCACCATACCTGGCCTGGAAATCTGAATTCTAATCCTGATGTCTAGCAGGCTATATCTCCAACTTGTGTAAGCTATATTTTGTCACCCTCCGCTGTATCTCATCATTTCTCCAAAGCTTGTGTTGTCAGTTACATGAACTAAATTATCACGAGGAGAAACTCCAAGCTAAAATATCTTAAAACATTTCTACATCAGTAAAACATAAGAGAAAGCGAAAATTCAAACAAAACAAATAAAAATAGGATTATATGCAGGTGTACAAGCACTTTTGCTTAGATTAATGGTGAAGTGTCCAACAATTTTTTTCTGCTGCCCATTACGAAAAGAGTTGTCTTGGGGCCACACATTAAATACATAAACATGAAGGAAAGCAGATTAGCTAAAAAAGAAAAAATTCATGCATACTTTGATGTACCACAAATAAAAATATTCCTCACAAAATCAGTATGTGACCTGTGGGCTGCAGGTTGAGTCCCCCAAGAAGTACAGATGGTTCTCAACTTGTGCTGGTTCAACTTGGGATTTTTCAACTCTATGTGATGGGAAAGTGATGTCCACGCAGTAGAAACTGCATTCTGACTGCCCACACAACCAGTGTCATTTTCACTTTCAGTACAGTATTCAATAAATGATATAAGCTAGTCAACATCTTATTTTAAAATAGGCCTTATATTAGATGATTTTGCACAAATGTAGGCCATTGTAAGTTTTCTGATGAAGTTTAAGTAGGCTATATGATGGCTACATAAGTAGGCTACATTAAGAGTATTAAGTTCATGTTCATCTTACAATGTTTATCAGAGTATAACCCCATCATCATAAATAAGGAGCATCTTTATAGGATCTAATGCAATTATATAGACCAGAAGCCTCTAAAGTGGGAAGAATATAACCCAGTGGGTATACCAAATGAACCACTGTGCTGAAATAAAATAAATTTTATTAATATTTAATATACGAGTAGGGAGTAATGAAAATATAAAGTTATACATTACGATATCTATATTGGATCTCACTCAATGTTAGATACTATTACAACCAATTAATATACAAATTAGCCCTCTTTGGCTTTACTAAAACTATTTCTTATTTGGCTTTCCTATTTTAATAGGAAATCCTGCTATAGGAAATCTATTCACAAAATTATTTGTGTTGTTCACATATGTGCAGATTGGTGGTTAGTGTCCCTTTGTCTACAGAGAAAATCAGTAGCTAACCCAGTAATCAAGACCATTCACAAACTGGCTCTTCCCATTTTCCCAAACTATTATGTCACCACTTATTCATATAGACCCATGGTCCATTGGCAGCAGACTCTGTCCTTTCTTCAATTTTTCAAGCATTTTTACATCTCCTTGTTTTAGTAATTCCCTTTCTCTGCTTTCTTTCCACATCCTCACCAACTAAGTCCCACTGCTTGCACTTGTTGATTACTTAAAATTCCTAGAGTGTATCTGGTAGAAATGGGAGTGGAATGGAAACACTAGAATATGTTTGGAATATCCTGAAAGACATTACAAATGTGCCAAGTGTGACTAGACAAATGGTGAGTTTTTAATGACATTTCAGTTGAGAAAATCATCAAGTCTAAAACCATCCAGGCTGATGTGATCAGTATCTAGAGGGCTTGACATTTACTAAGAAACCAGAGGAAGCTAGAACTAAGAGTAAGAGAAAGGCAGGAAAAGGGGAGAACAATGAAGCAGAGAAAAAGAAAGACTATCACTATTAAAATAAAAGGACTGGAGTGGCGCCTGTGGCTCAGTGAATAGGGTGCCGGCCCCATATACCAAGGGTGGCAGGTTCAAACCCAGCCCCGGCCAAACTGCAACAAAATAACCAGGCACTGTGGAGGGCAGCTGTAATCTCAGCTACTCAGGAGGCTGAAGCAAGAGAATCGCCTAAGCCCAACAGGTGGAGGTTGCTATGAGCTGTGACACCACAGCACTCTACTGAGGGTGCCAGAGTGAGACACTGTCTCTAAAAATAAATAAATAAATAAATAAAATAAAATGAAATAAAATAAAAGGACTGGAGGCTAGTTTTTGAAAAGTCTGGATGTGTGATGATCTAATAATACATGTCATTTAGTGATGGTTGATCTATCCTCACTGTAAAAGTAAGGGAGGTAACATTGAAAATACAGTAGAACGTCCATAGTTGACCACCTCCCAACCTTGACCATCTCCTTAAGTTGACCTAATTTTCATAGACTGGACATGCACCACATGTATGTTTTCAGTATGGTAGGCCTAGTTCCTTATGTTGACCACCTTCATATGTGTATCAGTTTGCTACAGTCCCTTGGGTGGTCAACTTACAAAGGTTCTACGGTACATAAGATTCAGGTTTTGACATTCTACTATACTCTCTACAATGAAACAAAAATTATATAAGTTTACATTTATGTTTTTCAACTTCAGCCTACTGTGTTCATGTTATATGTGTGTGGGTGTGTGCATGTGTGTTTCTGGAATCAAAGGAAAAATACATACATCCTTTATAATGTAAGCATAAAAAATTCTCTGCACTGATCTAAATTTTAAAAGTGCCATTTAAATATGTAGAGTAAAAGTATAGACAGAACTGCGATAAATAGATATTCCAGATGTTAAGTGATCCTGACTCACTTTTCACCTCTTCTCTATTACCCAGGAGGACTGGGATTGGCATTCCAATTAGATTCTTTTATTGTAAGGACATACAGGTGTTTTTTTGATTACATAGTGCTGTGTTACTCTTAAAAAGTTGCTTGCAAGTTACGTTTCTGTAAATTAAATTAGTTGAAGTGAACCAGAACCTGTCACTCTACAAAGGAAACCTGTTGAATTGCTTTGTGAAGTGAGGAAACATTTGATAAGGTAGCTACTCATCAAAGTATGTACACTGGGCTTCTTAAAGGTTTAGAGCATCTAGAAGTCTATGTATAGATATAAATATGATAAAATAAATTGCACATGTAAATATAAATATATGCGGGTCACTACAAAAGTTTTGAGACAGACTGTGTGTGGTCCATTATTTCACTTCCAAGAAACACAGTGGTTTCTCAGCTTACTACTGCTGCTGGAAGGACTTCATTTGTTCTGTCCACGTAGATTTTATATTTGATCTTTGTGTATCTCAAACTTTTGTAATGACTCACAGATATAAGCTATTATGAAAGTCAGAACAGTTCAAATCAAAACAGTCATCCACCGCGCTAAAGCTGCTTGTGCTGTCCTATATGGTAGCCATTACTAAACTGTGGCTGTTGAGTCTTGAAAATGACTAGTCCAAATTGATATGTATTGCTAAATATAACAAAAACAGAAGATATTGAAGACTTAATAACAAGTAAAGTAAAATATTTCATTAATAATTATTTATAGATTGTATCTTGAAATGATACTTTCAGTGTTGGGTTAATAAAATATATCATTAAAATTAATTTCACCTGTTTGTTTTTTAATATTGCTACTATAAAAATTAAAGTTTTACATATATGGGTTACATTACATTTCTATGGACCATGGTGATCTAAAAAGGCTTTAAATATGGAATTCTACTTAGAATGATGCATGGGTGGGACTTCTACCTTATAATCATCACAGGTACAGAAAGATGGAAATTACATATTCTGAGTTATTTATTTTTCTACCTGAGTAGAACTTGCTTTCCTATTTCAAACTGAACATCTAATTTGGAATGGATTCCCCTGATGAAATTTATCCTGAAATTTTATATGTGACTAAGATAAAAAATATTGTCAGTGATGTTGAAAGCCTTTCTTCATTAAAAGATTTTTTTCTAGCTGCACTCAACATGAGTTTTATATAGCTTGTTCAGAAAAGAAAGTGCTTAAGATAGCAGAAAGTACAAAAACAAACATAATGCAAATACGGAAAGTGCAGAAGTAGCTTCAGTTATCAGCCATACTTTGCTGCTTCTAAAGTTAAAAATATACATGCTATGTAATTAATTAGTGACTGAATACCTAGAGGTAGGAGTCTTAATCTGGTTCAAAGAGTGACTTTATTTCACAAAAGAAAAAAAACAAAGAGTCTACTTGAAAATCTCTAAACCTATTGCTTAAAAATGATCTGGCTTGCCTTAGACATGTAAATTATGCAAGTACATTAATAACTTTTTGTATTATATAATACTTTTGAAGTAGGACAAATATGCTAGTGTGGGGGCTAAAAATTTTTAATTTTAAAAGGCTAGGAGACTTTTTTCATAAAGGTTTAAATCTGTAACTAATTAAAAATGGGACCTATCTGAAGATTCAGGTTCACAGTAAAACTGTCCTGATGGTGAAGATATTTTGGACGACAAAACTTTGTTGTTCTCTTTTCCTGTTGTTTCCTTTAATGACTGGTAATAAAACAGAAGGGAGCACACTTTGGAAACATATAAGACACATCTGGAAGTGATATTTTAAGTAATCTGCCTATGCTTCTCCCAAAATGTAGTTTAAGCACACTGGTGACCTACTGCCCTTGCCTCTGGAAACTCTCTAGATGAAATCAGATTATGGACAGTACAGAGATTTTTGTAGGGTCTAACAAAAATAAATATGCATTCTTCTCTTTTAAAACTCAGCAGTAGTACACCTATGTCCACTGCAGGCTCTTCACAATAGTCACAAAGTAGGAGCAGTCCAAGTGTCCATCAATGAACAAATGGAAATATAAAATGTTGTATGTACAGACCATGAATGTTATTCAGCCTTAAAAGGGAGGGAAATTTTGACACATGCTACAACTTAAATGAACCTTGGGTAAAAGAAGACAATCACAAAAAGGCAACTATTGTATAATTCAACTTACATGAGATATCAAGACTGGTCAACTTCATAGAAACAGAAAGCAGAATAGCGGTTGGCCAGAGATGAGGGGGAGAGAGAATGCGGAGCTATTGTTCAAATGGATATAGAATTTCAATTTTGCAAGATGAAAAATTCTGAAGATTGTTTGTATAGAAATGAGATATACTTAATATTACTGATGTTTAAAAAAATGGTTAAGATGATAAATTCTATGTTATGTGTTTTTACCATAATTTTTAAAGATTTTTTAAATAAAAAAACAAAATCTTGAGCAACAGTGCCTTCTTTCTTTAATTCTGCTATTTGGGGGATTGGGTCAATGATACTTACACTATCCAGAAGACAGAAAAAAATCCTATTTTAGAAGGTAAGCTCATAGTGTATTCAGTGTTGGAACTCAAGGGTCTTAGAGACCTCTAACCCTACCACTGTGCACACATGTAGGGGGAGTGAGGCCCAAGGGGCAAAGTGGCATTGACCTAAGACCATGTAGTTAATTGGCAGTTCAACCAGAACAAAAACTAAAATCCATTCACATCACAACTCACTGTTTTCTTACACATCTCTGTGACCCAGCAAATCCTCCTAACTATCATATTTTGAAACTGTTTTATGGAAAACCAACTTGGGCATTAATCATTGCCAATAGTTTGTCCAATCAATTGATTGCTTATCCCAAAGCTCTTTAGCAAACAGAAACAGAAACAATGAATTCCCCTTAGTATAGGACTTAGTACAGGAGCTTTCAATTCAGCAATTCAATTTTTTTTTTTTTTTTTTTTTTTTGCAGTTTTTGGCAGGGGCTGGGTTTGAACCCTCTACCTCTGGCATATGGGCCATCGCCCTACTCCTTTGAGCTACAGGCACCTCCCAGCAATTCAGTTTTTATGGTTTTGATCTTCAACACTAATGTAAACTGCTGCTGAACCATTTGTTCAGAGGACTCCCAAAACTGTGAGATACTCTATAGTAAGTTCATGTGACTAGTAGGTTTAGAAGGTCAATTTTTTTAAGACTTACAATTAACTATAATTACTTGTATAGAATACCTCCCTAAAGAGATTGAGACAAAGTACAAAGAAAGAGATAAAGAGACCTTGCACTCTTTGAGCTTCCTCCTTATTACTTAGAATTTTCAGATGAAACAGTCATACTCTAGGCTTCCTTGCAACTGGGCATGGTGAGACTGAGGAGAGAGGACTTCAGGCATCTCTGGCAGGCGGGATCTGCCCAGAAACTTCCCTTTGGGGACACAGGGAGACAGG
Source organism: Perodicticus potto (assembly GCA_963574655.1). Taxonomy (NCBI): domain Eukaryota; kingdom Metazoa; phylum Chordata; class Mammalia; order Primates; family Lorisidae; genus Perodicticus; species Perodicticus potto. Next base: position 717 of record CAUYRH010121633.1, on the reverse strand, counting down.
CTGAGACTTCTGGACACCCTGAGGAAGGCAAAAGTGGCGGAGATTGGGCAAGTGGTTGTGTGTGTTTGTTCTGTCTAATCCTGTTGGCAGCTGTGGGTGGGGCAACAGTGGGACTGCAAGGCTGGAAAGGCCTTTCCTGTGAGCTCTTTGGGTTTCTTTTGGACATGGCGCTTGGTTGAACTGCCTTGGGAGAACTTGGGCAAGAGTGCAGGGGTCTTTGAGTGTTGTCTGAGGCTTCAGACTGGGCCACCGAGCCAGAAGGAGCTACCAGTGTTTGGTTGTGGGCTGTGTGGAGCCATTGTGGGAGAACTGCCCTGGCAAGCTCCACCCTCAGGGTTGCAGAACAAAATCTAGTGACTGAACAGCCTAAAGGCAGGGACTGATATGCCTTGCAGCCTTAGCCCTCAGGGGCATAGGGTGAGACTGGTTTTGGCACACTGGGTAAGTGGATAGCCACTTAAGGAGCGATCCCAGCCACAAGTGCTTTCCTGGGAAAGCTTCTGCTTAGCCCAAGTTAGCAATTTAAAGTGTCTTCTAAGCAGGCTGAGGAGGATTTAAGCTCTTCACCCTGCGGGTTTGAGAAATCATTAGAGACACAGGGTCACTCCCTACAAAGATCCAGTAACAACAGAGTCATTCTGCCAGGGTCTGATCTTGGAGAGACACCTCCTCAACTCTGAGGATGGTCATAGGCAACAGTGAAAAATAATCATGAGG
>CAUYRH010121632.1:0-29261 GCA_963574655.1 Perodicticus potto | reverse complement strand
GGAGTAGGGAGTGGACTGAAGGATCAAGGTGGTAAGGAAAATATTTACAGCACCAAGCCCATTGGGAGCAAATGGGCTAATAGACTCATAAAAGGTCTCCCAGCCACACAAGCCCACAGATGCACCCACAGTCAGAAGCTTCAACATACAAATAAAACATAACAAACAAACACCCAAGCAAAGACCAACAGCTCAGAACCACAACAACCAATACTTCTTTGTGTTTAGATGAAGATGCCCATTTATCTTGGACACTCTCACCTATCTTTCCATTCCCTTTTAATAATTCCTTATTTTTAAGATAGTGAAAAGGAATCAAACATCAACTGATTTTTAAAAAGGAGATTAGAAATATAGCAATTATTGCCTGGATAAAAAGATAAGAAAAGTTTCTAACAATCCTTTAAGTCAAATTATTTAGTTGCAAGAGACTTACCTGTATGGCAAGCACAGCTTGATGCTTTTGTAAAGTCCTCTAACTCCCTTCTAAAAGAAACTGTATTTAAGTAATCATCCATTTATACCATTTATACTGGCAGATAACTGCACACCAAGCAACACTTTGTACTTCTCTGAGAAAATTTGAAAGAAACAGATTTTCCTAAAATGGGATTTCAGTGATATTTTGGGTTAAACACAGTGCTCTATTGTTTCTGTAATTTAGAGTCTTTACTAACAGTGAGCAAAGAAAAGCAATTTCTGACTTTTGTAAGGCAGATAACAGATTGTATTTCACACTCTCACATTGTTCCTGGTGAAAAACTTCCACTGGGCTAATTAGTCTTGGAAATAATTTCAGTTCCGTCTGTGTGTTATACTGTTGTAAACTGGGTATACGATACCCCTTGAATAAATAATATTTCATGGATTCTAGGTGCATCAAAGAGGTATGACCCCAGACTGAAAGACTAAGTTGCTCTGGATGGAAAACTGATATAAACTATAGCACTTTGAAACCAAAAACCTGTCCAACTTTTACTTAGCAATTGCTTACTGTGGTTTCTCCATGGGATTTTTATATAAACAGATTAACTTTGTTTTCTAAGTGTTTCCCAAAAGCCTGGAAACTAGGAATTAAGTACGGCTTGTGCTGCCCATCTCTCAAAACCCAGCAGACTCTAGCCCAAGCTAACACCTGTTGTTGAAAATCTACCACCCAGTGGCCCTCACCTTCTGTGCCAGCACATGTGGGGATGCTGAGAGGTCCCTCAGATGTTTGTGCTTCTGGGTCTCATAGGGGCACCAGCAAGGGGAAGGAAAATGATTCCAGAATTCCAAAGGTCACTGCTGGACTGAAATAACGAAAATTGCCCACATGTTGGAAAAAACTCAAGATGTGATTACTGGAAAGTCTGACAATCAGACCAAGAAGAGGTAAGTAGGCTAGAGTTTCATTTATAAACCCCTTCCCCCCCCCAAAAAAAAAGGAGAGAAAGAAAGAAAGGAAGGAACGGAGGGAGGAAGGCAGGGTGTTCCAGGGTGAGAGAGAAGTGACTATTACATTCCTTGGCCTTCAGGCTACCACAACTAACACATTCAAACATAAAATAGAAGAAATATACCAAAAGCAATCAAGTGTCACTTACATAAGTGTTTGTTTCTGAAACAAATCTATAAAGTTATTTTAAATAATTCAAAAAAGTAGAAATGAGAGGTTGTTTTTATAAGAAAAGAATAGACTACATCAATATGAACATGTTTTAAAGCAATGTTGGTGACTGACTACCATTTCCTTACAACTGTTTTATTCTGAGGACAGCTTTTCTTTCTGAAGTATCTCTCTCTCTACTCTTCTCCCGAAGATACTGGAATGCTCTGTATGGTGAAGATTGTATATGTAAAAAGATACATTTTCTTTCCAGAATAAACTCAGCCATTACATCTCACAACCTCTGCCTTATAATCTTTCTACTTTGGGTGATTTAGAGGGAGACCCAGAGGCAGCACAGGGTAGTAGAGAGCACAAAAGGTTGGCAGGTTCAGTCAAAGCTTGGCTCCAACCCCAGCTATATGGTCTCGGGTAAGTAATTTCCTTTATTTATTTGTTCCTCCACTTGATGAGTGAATCTAGACACCCAGGAGGTGACAGTGTCTGCATGTGCTGTAGCTGGGATGGACACCCTAGAAAGCTTTTAGGCAATTTCACTTGAGTGTGGTGGAGGGTCCCCCCCCGAGGACCATCAGTGGGATGAGGAAATGGGGGGAGGCCGGCAATGCTCCCCAGAAGATGAAAAGCCTAGGAACAGAGGCTCATGCAGGAGTTAGTCAGTGAAAGGTCAGGGCTGGCTATAGAAAGACTGCTGTAGACAGAGGCAATGTCACGTGCAAAGACCCAATGGCACTGGATCTGCAAAGACCTTTTGGGTGGCCTCTAAGTCCCATATATATTTGTCCTGAGATGAAGACAGATGCACAGTTTTCGCCTCAGAATAGAATCTTTGGAGACAAACCATGAAATTGATAACATTGTGAAAAATATTTATCATAGTTATCAATAATTTTTATTCAACTTTCCTTGGATTAACCCAAAGGGTTCTGGTAAAGCACATAGGTGGAAACCTAAGACTTTGCTTAGACTAACAAAGGGGAACTTCGCAGGTTACATCAGCACCTTAAAGCTAGTGAGGGTGCACACCCCGCCTTCCCCATCATCGGATGCGTCTTCCAAAATAAACACACATTTTACAGTGATGTTTTTAGAACATTAGTTGTATATAAAAATCATCTGGGGATTTTGTTAAATGCAGATTTTAGTTCAGTAGGTCTGGGTGGTCCTGACAGAATCCATTTAAAGCTCCCAGATGATGCTGATTTCTGTGGTTTGAGGATCCACTGTAAATGGTAAGGCCTTAAAGCAAATAAGGAACACTCAATAGAGGTAGATCAATTTCTTGAAAATTTCAGCATTTTAAACCATTTACTTAAAAATGTATTCTCTAATTCTCTCTCTGTGTCTCTGTCTTGTTGTCCATCCATCTCTCTGTCACACACGAATGGGTGTACATCATTTAAATTCATTCTGCTGGCCATACAGAAATGTGTAACAACTGACCAGCCAATGGACAAAGTAGCAAGTATTCTAGTCTTACAAATGGGCTAAATATATATTCTGTCACCCTCTTGAATGACTTTGCACTTTTACATTTCTTTCTGGTAAGGTCTAGAATATTAATTAAATGGCAGACTAGCACTCTATAATATATGTTGCCTCCAGAATCCAAGAAGATCCATGTGGTGGTGTATTTTTCTTCATGGTGGGAAGCCCAAGGTTGAGCAATATGTCTCTTCTTTAGAAGGAACGGCATATTATGCTCCAGAACACTGATCTTGTATAAACTTCCTGGTAGGGTGGACCCTGGAACTTTCATGGCTTTGCTTTCCTCTCTCTGGCACACATCTTATTAAGGCATTGGAGATGCCCACTTTTTCTCACAAGATCCAATTAGTATAACCTAACCAGGTGATGGACCAGGGTGATGTTCTGAGGGAAACCAATTCAGTCAAGGTCCCTGCAAGAATAATTTGGAGAAATCTGGGGACTCAAAGCTATCAGCCTTACCTGTTTGTCCAAATATCCCACCCAATCATCAGAAACCAAATCCTTTCCAATATGTCTCCAATCTTAGTAAAAGACACCTAGTAGCCTTGTATATTGAAATGAAATGGTAATTAAAACTCTTACAATCGAGCCTTCGCCTCAGCTACCTCTGCCCTGCAGCTACCCTGGATGAAGGAACAGTAAGGCACCACAGAGGGTTTCAGGTTCTTCCCCAATGCATTGGGTTGGAAATTGAAGGCTTTATGCTTATTTTTTCTTTATATATACTTTCCAGAACATTCCACCCCATCACTTAATAATCACTGTGATCACCACAGCCATAAAGTGCCATAGCCACATGGTTTGCTGGTGACCTGAAGTCTATCTTTGCTGGCCGACCTTGGCGACAATCCATGGCCACCACATGGATTCCCAGTATTTGCTCTTCCTTTGGCAAGGAGGCTTTTTGTGCACTCTTCAAATAGAAGCAACTCAATCCCAGAATCCCATTCCAACATTTGTCACCCCACTTCTGCTATCAATTATTATCTTAGTCAAAGTCCCAGAAGATAATCAGGGCACACTCACAAGTTCTAAAGATAGTTTAAAACAGGACTAATCCAGTTTTCTCAAGAGCTGCCAGTCAGTCTGTGCTGGCTGGAAAGCACCTATATTTTTCGTCCATTCAACTATATAATATTACCTTTCACAGGTAAATTTCATAAACCATCTGGAATTCACCTTTGCATAACACAGAGATTTATTTTTCCCTACAGAATAAGCCAGTTTACTATCAACATTGCTAAAAATTCATTATTTCCCCACTGATTCATAATGTCACCTTTATTATACATCAAATTCCCACATGTGTAGGTGTCTGTGTTTTATTGCATTGGTCTGTTTCTCTGTTTCTACCTTGCTTTTATTAACTCTATGTAGAATGCCTTAATATCTGGTAGGCTGCTGGTGCACCTTATGTTCATCCATATTTAATCTGGTAGGATGCTGGTGCACCTTATGTTCATCCATATACACGTAGAACCAGTTTATTAAGTCCTTCAAACAATCCAGCATGCTCAATTACCAACAGATGATTTTTAAACTGCTACCCAGGGAGAGAAGTCTAGTTCCTTTAGGGCTTCTGTTTCACTGAGCAAGATGTGCCAGTTGAGCATGCCCTGAATAACCTGTCTGCTACCTGTGGTTTTCCTTTCCATCTTTCCCCACACAGCGCTCTCTCTCCCCCCTCAATAAATACTGACCTGTGTGATGGGCTGAATCGTATCCCCCTAAATTCTCCCAGAATGTGACTATACTGCAGGTAGGGTCTTTAAGAGGAAAAGACTAAGTTAAAATAAAGTCTTTAGGGTGGGTTGTAATCCATTATGATTAGTATAAGAAGAGGAAATTTGGTCACAGGACAGAGAGCAGGAAGACCTCTCTGTCACAGGGACAAGATGGCAGAGGAAAAAGGCCTTACCAATGCTTTGATCTTGGACTTCCAGCCTTCAGAATTACATAAGAAAATACAAATTTCTTGTTGTTTAAGCTGCTCAGCATTTGGTGCTTTGTTATGGCAGTCCTAGAAAATACAATTGGGTATTATCATAACAGAGTATTGATTTGAAGAGGTGTGCCAAATGTTAGCCTCATTCCCTTCCCACCTTCCTTAATCTGGCCCTTCCAAATCTATGCCTCTAATTTTAGACTTTTTTCTGAGGAACAGACCTGCTTGTCTACCGTATTTTTGCCATTTTCCCACAGATACCTGTCCAGCACCTGTAGTTCAAATGTTCCAAACCTCAGCTGTGATTCTTTCCTTGAATTCTGCCATCTCTAGTGGTCTCCATGTAACAGCTATGGAGAGAACTAGGAGTCACCCTGAACCTCTGCATCCCATATGTACCCCTTTGAATACCCATTAAAAGAGTCATTTTATCCTGATTATTTCAGTCTCCCAAATGTTTCTTGCCCAGCCTTTCCCCTCCTGATTACCACCATGCTGGTTCAGACCCTTGTGACTTCTTGCCTAGGCTTTGCTAAAGACATCTGGTTGATGTCCCAAACTCTATCCTTTCCATCTTGAATCCATCTTTCATTCTGTTAACAACATTTTCCAAGACATATCTGATCATGTGACTCAAGACTTTGTTCCACTATTGGAATTATTATTTTAATTAGCATTTGATTAAGTTCTAATTTCTTAGCAAGACATTCAAGGCCTTGTATAATAATCTGGACCAACCCACTGGTTTCACCTTTTTACTGCCACACCTCACTCAAGCCGAGCACCCTTCGTTCCGGCCAGACCAAATCCTTTTTTTCCTCCTCTATTGTGAACCATATTTTCCCACCTTCATATTCTGGGTCAAGTTAGTCTCTGCCTGCCATGTTTTTCACTCTCTAGGTTATGGTTACAATTCTGGACATCTTTAAGGCCAACATTAACTAGTGTTTTCTCCAGGAAACTGCCCTTGGTACCTCTAATTGTGATTGATAGGTTTACACTTTATGACCTCCTTGTGGAATCTTTTGAATCTCATTTTTTCTCATATATTTCCCATTTGTTTAAGTTTTGTAACACTAGCCTCCTCCAGTAGGTGGTAAGCTCTATGGAGGAAAGGACAATATTTTTGTTCATTTTTTTCCTATACCCACCCAGCATATTAGCATAAGGCTTTGTATATTATAGGTGATCTGAAAACATTTTCCAAGTACCAATCCTGTAAGAATTTTGAGTTTGAAAGCATGACACCTATATTATTAATTTTAGTCTACTCATTTTGTGGAAAAATATGGCTTACTCATGCACAGGCCCAGAGAATTAAAAGGCTCATTTCTTTTGGCTATAGAATAGCTTTTAGAAAATATTATGAAAAATGAAGTACAAATTAATCAGAGAAGTGAAAATTAGATTTTCCTAGAAATGTCCACAGAATGAAAATTCAGAGAAACCATCCAAAAGGCAAAAACGTGATTGTATTTGCCAAATCTAAAATATTTTTAGCAATATTTTATAGCAAGTGTCAATCTCAGGGCTCAGACACAGACTGTAGAAGCAGCAAGACCACATTTCGGAATGCAGAGGCAGAGCTGTTTGGAAGTGAAAGTGGCCTTACAATTTAAGAGACTCTATGGCAAAATATACAGCCTTTGAGAAGAGGCCAACACTAAGTAGACTGAAACCTTTTATTATCTTTACCTTCTTCCCCAATTATGTTTGAAATCAATCCTGCTGTAAGTATCATTTACTGCATGGTCAGGAGCCTCTGAAATGATGACCAAACCCATTAAACACTTCCAAGTTGTGAAATCTTTCTGCCTTAGATTTTGTTGTTGTGTTTTTGTTGTGTTTGTTCTTTTTTGTTTCTGATTCCACTTCTTGTTGGAGAGTCTAATTAGGGTTGGAGAAAATAGAGGCCATTGTAATTTCAGTATCTTATGGGACTACAGTGTTTGCTTTTTAAGGACTCCCCAAAGGTACCTGGATAGAGCCCTTGGGTCTTCAGAGCCCACAGTTTGAAAATTGCTGATTTAATAACTGAATTTGGCTTTATAGAGGAAACATAATATTTGCTTTGCTTTGACAACATGGGGTCTGAATTTCTCCACTCCTGAGTACTTGAGCAGGCACCTTTTCGATAGATTTTCTAAATCTTGACTAGGAGAATCTCTCCTAGCTGTGGTTACATAAAATCTAACTAGAAAATTTGACAAGAGAAGATAAAATTTGGGGCATCCTCTACTTCCTTGTGCTATAAAATTTTATTTCCCCACCCTGGGACCATATTAACCATAGAATGAATAAGGAAAATCTTGCTATGAGAGAAAATTCAAATAATGCCATCATCTCATAAATCCTTACAACATTCCCATTAGGTAAAACCATATCAAATTGCCATTGTATAGGTCAGTACCCAGGGATATCAGCAATTTCATATAGTTTAAACATTGGTATCATCTCCATTTTACAGAAGAGGATTGTGAAGTTTAGAGGTCAAATATCTTACTAAAAGTTACCAAGCTGTTAAGTAGCAGAGCCAGACCTGGAATCTAGAAACATAGGTGTGTCTGCCTCCAAAGCTTGTTCTTCTCCACCGTGATGCACTGCCAGGTAAAGATGCAATGTGGCTTAACAAAAAGAAGCATACCTTTTATTTCCCCATTCGTTGATACAGCAGAGAGATGGGTAGCGTTTCTCTGTTGTCATATTCATGACTCATACAAACCAATCCAGACTTGTACAAGTTTATGTAGTCTAGTTTCCCTCTGAGCTTTAACTGTGTTAAGTAAATAATGATGTTACAATTCTTGATTAAGACATGGATAGCAATGGTTTTAAAGTGTGTAATGTATTAAGTTGCCAAGGCTATGACTGGCTAGAGGACTCCCATAGCCCTTTGGCTTGTCACAAGTAATTTCCCTCCTAGATTGTAAGGTGTAAAGCGCAGGCATCTTTTTTTCCTTTGGGGTCTCTTTCTTAGTCAACATAAATGGATGATTTCTGACCTTCATGACAATCAGGCCAGAAGTGGTGGCGGTCCAACTACAGACAAAAATATTGCTGCTTAGATAGAGCAGCTCAATAAAAAAAGTTATATGCACATCACCTAATAATGCCCCTGTTTGGTGTGGGACCTACTAGTATATTTCATTTCATTAGTGTTCCTTTCCTTCTTGGAGGGCTGCTTCGAATTTCTTTCTCTTTGAGCTTGGCAGCTTTGTAGCTACAGTAAGATCTCTCTCCTCTCGCCCCAGCTCTACTAGAATAAGGGCAGTTGATTTATGTGCCCAAAATCTGATAGTATATAGAAGGTCATTCATGGAGAACTAAAGGGCCTGTTTAAACAGTGGTGGTCATGCAAATTAGTGTGATTGCTGGCCCAGGTCCTGAAAGAAATTAAGTTAAATGGGATAGAAACCACGCTATGAGAGAATTTGATTTTAAATAAGGTTTGAAAGCATACGTTCCCACCCTGGCACCAGATTTTTTTTTCATGTCACTGTTGGGCATTTCTGCCAGTTGCATGAAATTAATACATGTGTATAATAGGGCTACAGAGATTGATTCAGGTGGGATGGGTGAGTTTGTGATAGTAGCATTATTGACACAGATGGATGTTTTAAATTTATTGTCACCCCTCTATTAGACAGTGTGAAATGACTTTGAGTTATAGCAACTATTTTATTTTAAATTCTCCACCATCTGCTTTTCCCACCTCATTAGGAAGCCTGAGACCAGAAGAAGTAATGGCAGGAAGTCTTCTTTGGGCCCAGGCTCCCTGTGACCCTTGTCTCCATGCTCGTTTGACCAGAGTTCTTTTTAAAGGTGCCAGTGGATCATTTCCTTTGAAACTGAACAGCCTTTGGCCATTTTGCCCCACCTATTCCAACTATGAATAACTTGGGTAATCGATAGGGCGAAGCCTGAGACGTTCTGGACTTGGATAGTGAACAACAGGAAGTGGTGCAACTCCCTCCCTCAGGCTTCGCCCTATTGAAGTCCTACCCCCAATTCCCATAATTTCCTGTCCCATTTCTACTTGGCAGCCAGTGCTTAGCTTCTCAAGAAGCAGGTAATTGGACTTAGAGGGACTTTCCTGAATCTCAGTATCATGGTATCATTAAACTCCCATCATTCTATTTTCACTCATACTTACTTTTCATTTTTATGTATAGGATGAAATAATAGACGATATTAAGACAATCTCTGTATTGGATCCTCTGTGGAGGTTTTTGGGGAAAATATAAATCTTTACTGAAAGTATGACCTTTGTTTCATAAGGTGACTTTTAAATATTGAAACATGCAGCGAAGAGTGGAAATATACAGTAAAAATAATAAAATGAATAGCCATGTACCCACCACTATGCTTAACAAATTAAACATGACAGTATCTCAAAATTTCCCAATGTTGTAGGTCGTTCTCAACCCACTACCTCTTTCCTCTTGGAGAGAACCACAAACCTGAATATTGTGTTACTAATTTCCTTGCTTTCCTTTATGGTTACACCACATATACAGATATCATTAAATAATAAATCATTTTGTTTTGTGAACTTGATATAAACTGAATCATATCTACCTGTCTGCTTCTGTGATTTGCTTTTTGTTTGCTCAAGCTTACATTTTTGAGATTAATCTGAGTTGCTGTATATAGATGAGGTTCATTTATCTTTTATTGTTGTATGATATTCTATTATATGACCTCAATTTTTCTCCTGTTGATGGGTATTTAGGTTGTTTCCAGGTATTTTTTTTTTTATATTACAAACAGTGGTGATATAAACATTCATGTGCTTGGAATTTCTGGGGCATATACACAGAATTTCTCGAATGTTTATTTCTAATTGTGGAATTACTGAGTTATAGAGTACGCACCTTCTAAATTTGAGTAGATGGTGCCAAATATTTTCGTTAGTGTGTATTATTTTACATTCCTATCAATGGTTTATGAGATTTCCTATTGTCTACCTCCCCATCAACGTACCTTCTAATTTTTGTCATTCTCTTTAGTGTGAAATGGTATCTCTTCGTGGTTAGAATTTGCATTTTCCTCATTAGTAATTGTGAGTCACTCATATTTCTTCTTTTTTGAGATTCTCGTTCATATCTTGTGCTCATTTTTTATTGGGTTATTCATTTTATACTTGCTGCTTTACATTTGGGATGTTACCCTTTGCTGATTCCATGCTTTACAAATATCTTGACCTAATTTATGGCTTGTATTCTTAATTTCTGTAAGGTGTCTTGTGATGAACAAGATTCTTAATTTTAATGTAGGAAAATTTGTCACTTTTTTAGAGTTTGAGTTTTTCTTTTTTTAATGGATATATCACAGCCGTACATATTTGGGGAGGTATATGTGAGCTTTTGTGGTGCTAATGAAGATGTTGTTCAACCTTAAGAATTTAATCCATCTGAAAGTGATACTGTGGTTTGTGTGAGGTAAACTTCTTTCCATTTTTTTTTCTTATTTTGGTAACTGTTTTCCCAACATGCCATTTCATGGAATCATTTTTTTTTCACTAGTTATATACTAGTTTCCATTTGTACATGGGTCTTTTTCTGGACTTTCTATTCTGCTTACCAATTTGTCGGTTCTTGAACTTATATATAATTAATAATTACTAAGCTTTACAATAAGTCTTACGGGGTAGAACAAATCCTCTCATCTGTTTCTTCTTCAGAAATATCTTGACTATTCTTGGCCCTTTGAACTTCTGCACACATTTTGGAACCATTTATGCTAATTCTATGAAAAATCATGTTAGAATTTTTATTAAGATTATGTGAAGTCTATATATTAAGTTCTGAATTTGAGAAGTATTGTCATCTTTGTAATATTCAGATTCCCTTTACACAAGCATGGTATGCTTGTCCATGTATGTAAACCTTTTAAAATGTCTTTCATTAAAGCTTCATAATTTTCTCCACAAAGTGTTTTTGTGGATCTATTTCTGTATACTTTACATTTTGTCGTTGTTTTGTAAAAGCTATACACAAATATATAAACACACACACACACATATTCACATATTAGACAACATTAAATTATTTTGACATAATACTGTTTTTTAACATCTTTGTACCTGCTTCTTCCAGCACCACAAGGAAGCCCAAGCCAGGGAATTATGCATATTCTTTGTGTTGGTCAGGCTGGGATTTATTCTGTATATGTCTACATATGTATATACAGTCATCCTCAGTATCCATGCACTAGTGCTTCCAGCACCCCCAAGAATACCAAAATCCATGGTTGCTCAAATTCCTTATATGAAGTGGCAGAATATTTGCACATAACCTACACACCTCCTTCTATATACTTTAAATCATTGCTAGATTATTTATAAAACTAATACAATGTAAGTACTACATAAATAGTTGATATCCTATATTGCTTAGGGAATAATAAAAATAAGAAATAAACCTATAATGTTCAGTACAGACATAACCATTTATTTTTTTCCTGCATATTTCTGATCTATAGTTAGTTGCATCTATGGATGTAGAATCTGTGGATGCAGAGCCCACAGATATGGAGGCCCAACTGTATGTGCGTGTGAGATATATACACATTTTGTACTTAAATATATCAAAAAGTTTTTCTCACTAAGGTACTTGACTTCATCTCTTCCTTGAAAATTTATAACATTCCTTTTGAAATAGTTAAGTTCTGATATTTTCCTTGTGGGGAGATTTTTCTTTTTACTATTAACTCTATTTATTTAATGGTTAAAACAACACTTTATGACTTTTTAATGTTGGAATATACATAGAAAATCATGTATATTCAAAACATTGTAGAAGCCAGAGGAAAGTTGGTAAAACTATATGTACTTGATGAAAACATTCACTACAATTAAATTGTTTTATTATAAATAAAACAATGAATTAGAAAATATCTAAAATATTGACATTTTATATCAATATTTATATTGTTATCCCAAAATATTTAATAGAAAATTTCTAAACAAAATATTTTCAAATTATTTTGTATTTTCCTTTTGACAGAAATATCTATTTTCAGTTCCTAATCAATATTTTCAAATTATAATGTCTTAAAATTCTTAATGATCATCACCAAGAAACTTCTTTTGGAGGCCCTTTGTTGAGGTACTGCCAATCAAAGATCTCTTATATACTATGTGATACAATGCAACAGCCAGACCGAGCATATGAATGAGATGCTGGGATAATGCTTTACTGCCTATTAGCTATCAACCATTGAACACTTCAAAATTTTGTTATAGTGATACTATCCACCATACACCATCTACTTCAACTAGAATGAGTAATTATTTACCATAAAGAGAATAATAACAGGCTCGGCGCCTGTGGCTCAACGGGCTAAGGCGTCAGCCATGTACACCTGAGCTGGCGGGTTCAAATCCAGCCCGGGCCCGCCAAACAACAATGACAGCTGCAACCAAAAAATGGGCGGGCATTGTGACGGGCACCTGTAGTCCCAGTTACTTGGGAGGCGGAGGCAGGAGAATCGCTTGATCCCAGGAATTGGAGGTTGCTGTGAGCTATGATGCCATAGCACTCTATCCCAGGTGACAGCTTGAGGCTCTGTCTCAAAAAAAAAAAAAAAGAGAGAATAATAACAGTGTGTCCTTAGGATTTATAGCTATGTGAATTTCCCTGAGAGTGAAATTGATTAGAATCAACAGGAAACAGATGAAATGTAACCTACTCAAAAATGTAGTCAAAAACTTCAAAGAGTTAGGGAGCCGCCAGATTCGATCAAGGTCATAACATTAGGGATGCAGCTCTGCTACATGATTGATACCACCCAGCAAGGTAGAACTCATCATCCTTTGATAAAGCTGAAGAAGGAATTGTTAATAAGAGAATGGTATGCTTGGAACATAGAAAAAGAAGCAGTTAAAAAGACCGGTAATCTGTTTTAGGGCATTGGTAATCTGTCTAGACTCAGATGAAATGTTTACCAGCACATGATTTGGCATGTCCACCTGTGCAGTGGGGTAGAGGCACAAGGCCATTGCGGTTTGTGTCATTATTCATTAAGATGGTCACCTAACTCCCCTTGCTTTGACTCCATGCTTTCCAATCAATATAATTGTAATTATTTTCCTATATTATCTCTGTTATGGGGAGACAATTTGCTAACCAACTAATGTGAGTGCTCTAGCTTATTTGGTAATTAATTCTCATTACAAATGAATAAATTGGTGGTTAGCTCATAAAAAAAATAAATAAAATAAAATAACCATCACCAAGAAACTTCACTCACACAATGTAGTGATAAATATTTTTCAACCATTTTTTACAACAGTACTATTTAAAGACTCTAATCCCTATTCATTTGTTTTTCATTGACAAGTGTGGTATTGAAATTTTTGTTATTTTTGGCAGTGCAATGGAAATTCTAATTCAATTAAACTTTTCTCTAATTTATAGATTGCTCAGTCATTGCCATAGAAGTCACTTGAAGGAATACTAGTGATGTCCCTAAAAGGCACATATACCCCTCTCATGGGTTGAATAAAGAATCTCGTAAAGTCCATGTCAATCTAAATCATCAGAATGTGACTTTTTGAGTTAGTTAAGATGAGGTGATACTGGTGTAGCATGATTTCTCTCTTGGAAGAGGAGAGGACACATAGACACAAAGGGAAGAAGGATACGTGACAGCAGAAGCAGGGATTAGAGTGATGCAACCACAACCCAAACAAACTAAGGACTGCTGGGAACTTCCAGCAGCCAGGAGGGTGTAAAGAAGCACTCTTCCCTGGAGGCTTCGGAGGGAGCATGGCCAGCTGATACCATGATTTCAGACTTCTAGTGCTGAGGACCGTGAGAGAGTAAATTTCTATTGTTTTAAGCCACCTAGTTTGTGATCATTTGTTCCAGTAGCTCTAGGAAACTGAAACACCCTCCGTGAATGACAATGATGAGATCCACTTGCTGCAGCTTTGTCTTTCCGGAGACCCTGCCTAGTTTCCCAGCTTCAAACGGCTCCATGAAGGTGTTATGCCCTGCTCCCCGGGCCTCAAGCTTATGATGTCCTCTGATACCTCCACAGGCTGACCGCTGTCCACAGTGGCCAGGCTGCAGTTGGCTGAAGATGCGGAGGCCCAGGTTGTAGAACTCCCATTCGGTGAGTCCAGGCGGTGGAGAAGGCATGATGACACTTACAGGGCACGTTCTCTGCGAGTACTGGGAGGCCACCCTGATCTCTACCTGAGTCCTGGGAGAGGCTGTGCTTGCATGGAGGTGATTAGCCTGGTGGAAGGTCTGGTTGTTCCAGGCCTAACTGATCGCCCCAAGGGCTGATGGGACCTGCAGAGAGCTGCACCCTTGGCCAGCAAGTCTCAGCATGCACCTGCGCGCCACATCGCCTGCAGTGTCTGCTTCCCTCTGGGGTTTGCACTTTCTCATCTCTGGCCTTGGAAGGAATCCCAGACTTTCTCTCACTACAGATTTAAACTTTCCAAAATATTTTATTCAGCTTATTTACTTATTCTGTACTAGAAGGATTCCTTGTGAGCATTTGGTTTATCATTTTCGGGGAAAGGCTCTGAAGCTGACTTTTCTTTTGTCATTGTCTAGCCCCTCATGTGCTTCTGTGCCATGACATAAGATGCTGGTATACACTGCTTGTGAAATCTACTCGTGAAAGCACAGGAAGCTTCTGCCCTTGATTTACCAGAAACTCATAATGACCACATTTTTAAAATCTTAAATCAGGACATTTGGGCTGACAAATGTGACTATAAATATTTGCGCAAAAAGATAGAATATTTGAAATTTCAGCTCTTATGGGAAAAGTAACTAATTGTCCAGTATGGTGTTGTTAGACTTACTTTGGCTCCAATGCCCAGCCCATCACTATTTATTAGCGGTGTGACATGTGCAGGTTGTTTATATCCCTCTCCATCCACATCCTCATCTGTAAAATAACATTACTTACAGATCATAGAATGGTGAGAATTAAACAACATAATCCCTATAAACCACTTGATCCATATAAATCCTCAGTATATTGAGTGATTCAATAATTGCTCAATAAATGTTAGCTTTTGCTGTTCTTACTGCTATTGTTGTTACCCATGTTAGGACTAGCCTTTGGTAAAATTATTAGGAAAAGAAAGTTTGGTCGGTCATCCTCTCCTTCTCTTGTTATCTGGTGTCCTCTCTCTTCTTCAAATGTTCCTCTTCCTCAGGCTGCCTGGCGGCTCCCAGTAGAATCTGATTCCTGGTCCTACCCTTACCCAAACGGCTACTTTCTACACTTTACTCTTTCTCCTCTCATTCCTTCCTACTCTGGTTAAAATAAAACTGGCCCCTTTCCACCAAGTCTCTGTCCTTCAAACTAATTTTAAATCAATAAAAGCCAAAGTAGAAATAGAGGAAAGCCGACTTAATGCTAATTCACCATGCAGTATTTAATGGTGGTCATGAGGAGTTCAATTAGAGGAATATTTAATATGATGATTATGGGTACAAAACAAAGCCCTTGTACTATGAACTGTTAGGCAGGGAAATGTTTAGTATCATAAGATATAATCCACAGATGAGCAAAAATGAGTTAGGGTATTAAAAGGTGAGTATGTATTCATACTATTATTATTCCCATTTTGCAAATGAGAAACTTGTTGGTTAAAGGTACGTGTGTAATTTTCTTAGGTCACATAGACATTCACTAGCTCACTAGGAGACATTCCATCAGCTCCTTCTAAATACAGATCCTTGGCTCTTACACACAAAGCTAGTGAGCATAAATTAGTAAGGTATATATGGGAGTCCAAACCTAGTACAAAGCACACTAAGGAAGAGCAATTATGGCAGAAAGTTTTGTACAAAAGCAAATAAGTTTCCAGAAATCTAGAGTTTGTTTAAGAAGCCATTTGTCAATATGCTATCAGTACATAATGTTTTACTATGGAAGGACAGTTGTGGAACCCTAGAATAATACAAGAAAACCAATGTCATCACTAAGACCTTGAGCCACAGGGACTAGAAGAATTTAGTTACCTCCTGCAAGGAAGTGTTAAGGGTTAACTAAAAATCACACCTTCCTGGAAAACAAATGCTTATATATAGCTATTTGCCAGCTGTTAGTGGCCATTCTTCAGTTCAGTAGTCACCAATAGAGATGAGCCTGTGTACTAGACAAGTTCAGGAATCCAAAAATAACAGAATCGGCTTAAGTTTATCAGACTATACAAAAATCTACTAAATCAATTAATTGCCTGGTAAATTTTTATAGTTTATCTCTCACATTATTCTGTGTATTTATAGAGGACACCAAGAGCCAGATGACCTCAGAGCAAGATGATTTGCGGCTGGGGGGCGGACCCTCGGGCAATTCATCCACAGGTGTTTGTTGTGGAGAAAGAGCCCCCGCCCATGGCAATCCTTAGCCATGCAGTCATTGTCTAATACTTCCTTCACCTGTCATGTACCGTCTCAATAAAAGGCTACTGGGGAGGTTGCTCCAGGCTGCCCTGCAATCAAGGTTAGCCTGCCTCCTGCAAGCTTATACTTCTAATCCACGTCACTCCTGATTCCTTCCTGTGGCGATCAAGACCAGGGCCTTAGGGTTTGCGAAATGTATTAATTTCTTTGATTGCAAATTTCAGTAATAAAGAATTTCATTTAACTGTTGATAAAAGAGAAATATCTAAGTGTGGTTATAGATTTAATTGATCCTAATGTATGTGGAATTACACATGAGTTGATCTGCCAAGTATAAAGATCTCTGAAACAGGGAATGTCCCTGCTTTAGGATAGCCAGATAACCTAATTTCATCTAGGCAACTTTCTTTTTGGTTGTTGCTTTGTTTGTTTGTTTGTTTTCAGGAAATATAAGTGCTGGCTCCTGGATTGCTTTTGAATGGTGTATTAAAAGCTATTTGTAATGGGGTGCACCATATGCAGGTACTAACTTAGTTGTTGCTAACCTTAAGAAACGAGGGTAGGTTAAGGACCCTGGTTTTCTGAACTTGAGAAACCAACTCAATTAGGGAAGGAAAAGAAAAGGTGCTGGGTTGCGCCTGTTGCTCAAAGGAGTAGGGCCCTGGCCCCATATACCGGAGGTAGCAGGTTCAAACCCAGCCCCGGCCAAAAACTGTGGTTGTGGGGAGGGAGGGAAGAAAAGGTGCCATTTCTCTCCCTTCTCAGTCCCTTATTACAGCTGTTCAAAGTTCTTTCTCCCATACAATTCACCAAAAGTACTGCTTTGCATGAAATTATAGTGAGTGATTAAGAGGTTACTCCTTGAGGTTTAAGACTTATCTTTGAAACATATTAGCTGTGTAACTACGGCAGGTTATTTCTTTGACCTTCAAAGACGTCTTTGAGTCTAGACTTCCTCCTGTATAAAAGTGTGGACAATAGTATGTTTTATAGGCTTGGGATAAAGATTAAATGGGATTAAGTGGAGTAATACATGAAAAGTGATGAATATGCTACTTGGCATTGCTTTAGCATTAAATAAATGTTGATGCTGAGTTGTGACCCATGTGGTTCTGTCTTATAGCAGTATAGCCTCAAAACTCAAAAAACCCCAATTTGCTCAGATGCTTTGCTTTGATTTACTAAGCTGGGTGAAGAGGAAGCACCACCTTTAGCAACACTTCTCACCCTCCTTTCCTCTCCCACCACTCAGTCATTTACTTGACTCCCTCTCCAAAAACTGCTTAAGCTCCCTCAGCAGCCATAGACAGAGTCTCTCCTCCTTCAGGTTTCCCTCTTCTCCTAATTTCAAATCACAAAATCCCAAGAAAGATACTTCTTTGGGGAGATATAGAGAAGAAATCGAGTGGGTAGAGTCAAAACTCACTTAGTACCTTGCTACTCACTATTTGATGGTGGTAAAATCATCACCACACTAGTCTACAAAAGCACTTTCTTCTAAATTGTTATCTAATTTTATCAGCTCTGGTGCCCTTTTAAATCTTATCATTCATTCACACATTTTTATAGGGTCCTGCAGTCACATATTTGAATCACCAACAAATCAAATTTAAAGGAATGGCAGTTTCGATGGTCCGAAGACAGGTAACTTTGGAATAGGGTACTGCAAATACAGGGTAATAATGATACAAATAATAATACCACTTAAATCATGATATACACACGTACTGCACTTTTCAATTTTCTGAGCATTATTTTCACATGTCTTTTCACCTGATTTCCCCACCACAGTCTTGTGGGGTTGGTGGGATGAGCTTAATTATCTTCCTTTAATAGAGGAGGACACCAGAGCTAAGGAGACTGGCACCAAGTGAGGCACTGTGGGGGTGGAAGACTTGAGACTTCCAGAGAGCTGTCTGAGAACCCTGGTTACTTGGGGTGGGGTGGGGAAAGTAGGCCAACTAGTGGGGTCAGGAGGGCATGGGAAAGGAGGGCCCCTCTTAGCCTGCCCTGCCATTGACTTTGGGCAGAAGATCATCTCCTTTGGTACTGACGCCTTAGCTTGTCAATTCTTCCCTGTATCCTTGCAGTCACTGCGGACATATTATAATGTCAACACCATAAAGAAACTTGACCTGCAAAACTCATTAGTCTAAGAAAATTCTATCGATGCTACCTTTCTTCTTCTATGATATAAAAAACACAAATGACTTAATCAGAGAAAAATTGACTCTCTTTTGTAAGAAACAGGAAAGACTTGTAAGGTCGATTTTTAATAACAAAGGATTATTGTGGTTTTAGAGCATAAGAACAGTATAGCCAAGTAGGCTCTTTTCTCCCCAAGTTGAGGGCAATGGTACATTTTATTCAATACATTAAATTACATAGACATCAGCCACATGTTGACTTGGCTTCACAGAAAATGAAAATCGGTACCATGTGTGTGCACAGCCACTCCACATCAGTGCGGTGCACGCTCTTACGTGCTCATTGTGTCTCAGCTCCGAAAGTTTGCCTCATTTTCATCATTGTAAATTCTTACAAAGGTGCTTTATATACATACAACCCAAATCAGGAAGTCAAGAGATTTTTGAACCCAGATTTTAGCAGCAATATTCTCCAGCTGTTTTGATTTGCCCTCATTTGATAAATTCTTTTTCTTTTTTTTGAGACAGAACCTCAAGCTGTCACCCTGGGTAGAGTGCTATGGCATCACAGCTCACAGCAACCTCCAATTCCCGGGCTCAAACGAGTCTCCTGCCTCCGCCTCCCAAGTAGCTGGGACTACAGGTGCCCGCCACAATGCCTGGCCATTTTTTGGTTGCAGCCGTCATTGTTGTTTGGCGGGCCCGGGCTGGATTCAAACCCGCCAGCTCAGGTGTACGTGGCTGGCGCCTTAGCCACTTGAGCCACAGGCGCCAAGCCCATGTGATAAATTCTAAAATTATTCTTGAGATACATATCTTCGGGCACAGTGAGATATGTGACCCATATACCTCACACAGAGCCTGGCACACAGCAGGTGTTGGAAAAATACCTGTTGCTTTCTTGGGAAACACCAGGCTCAAAGTTTGCATTGTAAGAACTGGCTCAGGATTCCAAATAACTCTGATTTGGGGGAGAAAAGGGGTCTTCACTTACTTTTGGGCAGTTGACAAGTAATAATTAATTTGGGGGCTTATTTAGCAAACAGAGTTGGTAAAGTGTATGATATACTATTTTTGGAAGATAAGCATGAAAAGTATGAAAACCCTAAGTTTGGACACTTTCGACTCCTGTTTTTTTATTTTTTAATTTTTTTTATTTTTAAAATTTTTATTAAATCATAATTGTGTACATTAGTGCAATCAAGGGGCACAATGTGCAGACTTCATATACAACGTGAAATATTTTCCTAGAACTGTTTAACATAGCCTTCATGGCATTTTCTTAATCACTATATGTAGACAATGGTATTCTGCATTTAATAAGTTTTACCTGTACCCTTCTAAGATGCACTGTAGGTGTGATCCCACCAATCACCCTTCCTCCACCCATCCTCCCCCCTCCCCTCCCCTCCCTTGCCCTTTTCCCCATATTCTGGGTTTTAGCCTTCATATGAAAGTTATAAATTAACTTCATATTAGGGCTGAGTAACTTTTCATTTTTTTGTTTAAAAAATTCTTTTTCACGTATACACACTATTATAACACAACATCCATATTATTGCCACCTAGGTTAAGAAATAGATCATAGGCATATTGCAGTGGCTCTTGCCTATCAGCCTAGCACTCTAGGAGGCTGAGGTGGGAGGAACATTTGAGACCAGGAGTTCAAGACCAGCCTGAGCAAGAGTGAGACCCCCATCTCTACTAAAAGTAGAAAAATTAGCTAGGCATTGTAATAGGTGCCTATAGTCCTAGCTACTCAGGAGGCTGAGGCAGGAGGATCACTTGAGGCTAGGATTTTGCAAGTGGCTGTAAGGTAGACTGATGCCATGTAAGGTAGATAGATGCCATGGCATTCCAGCCTGGGAAACTGAGTGAGACTGTCTAAAAAGAAAAAAAAAAGCAGAAAAGAAAAGAAAGAAAAGGAAAGGGGTAAGGAAAGAGAAGAGGAGAGGAGAAGAGAGAAGGGAAGAGAGAAATATATCACTGCGGCACCCTAATGCCCTGAAAGGCCTCCACCCCAGGTAACCACTATCCTGACTTCTGCTTTCTTCATGATTTGACCACCTTTATGTACATCCCTCCCTAAGCAACATTGCTTTGTTTTGTCCACTTTTGAAATTTATATTAGTAGAATCATAATTTAAATTTTAAAAATTTAAAATTTTTTCTATTCTATTTATTGTTCTGTTATTCATTTAAAAAATTGAAGGGGATACAAATATTTTTGTTACATGCCTACCTCATATAATGCTATGTGAGGGCTTTTGATGTGCCCATTACCAGCATAATGTTCTTTGTACCCGATAGATAAGTTTTCATCTTTCACCCCACACCATCCCCATTTCCTTGGCTTCTAATATTCTCTTCATCTCTGTCCCTGTGAGTACCCATCATTTAGCTTTCACTTATTAGTGAGAACATAGGGTGTTTACTTTTCTATTCCTGATATCCTTCACTTACAATAGTATCTCCAGTTCCATCTAAGTTGCTACAAATGACATCATTTCATTTCTTTTTATGGCTAGTTAGTACTCTATGAGGAGGCTGTGTGTGTATGTGTGTGACAGAAGGAGAGAGAATGGATGGGCACACGGGTTGATTCCACGTCTTTGCAATCGTGAATTGTGCTCTGCTAAACATTCAAAAGCAGATGTGTTTTTGACAATATGATCTCTTTTACTTTGGATAAATACCCAGTTGTAGGATTGCTGGATTGAATGGCAGATCTACTTTAGCTCTTTGAGGAATCTTCATGCTGTTCTCTTTAGAGTTTGTACATTGTCTGAAATGGCTTTATTTACTTAGTGTATTTTTAATGTTTGCCTCTCTATACTAGAATGTGAATTCTACAGTCTTGCTTACTAGGTATGTCCAAGTGAGTGCATAGTATACAGTGAATGAGTGATGAAGGAATAAATAAATAAACAAATGCAATGAGTGTGTGCACTGTGACGTGGTGACATACACCCTCCTAAACCCCCCACTCCATTGCCTCCCAAGGATATGAGCAGAGCAGGCTCCCACCAGATATTAGTGTCTGCTGCCACTATCTTTTCAACTTGATAGATCCACAAGTGCCACCTGAGTAGCACCACAGCAGCTACCACAACTAGACCTAGGTGGAGGGAGAGACTCAGCCACCACACATGTTAGATACCATATGTCTCCTCGGCGCCACAAGCCATGGGAGTTCCTGATGAACCACACCACTCTTGGCCATGGTCTCACTACTCACCCAGGATATGCTCAAGGTCCAGCAATGCTCCTAGGCAGCTGCCAAGTTCCCATGACCCACCTTGTTGCCTGCTCTAATCCCATGACACATCCAGGTGCCTGTCAAGGCCCTATGACTTGCCCAGGCACCAGCTAATTTCACACTGCCCATCTCCATGGAGAGGGATTCAGGCTTCAATAAGGACTTTCAACAGTGGCCTGAGGACCAACCCACCAATACAAATGAATGTTCCTCAGCACTGGCATGGACTATGACAACCAAATGGCAATGGAACAATGCAGGAAGGCAACTATTTTACAGACTTTCAGTGCATCTGCCCCTTCCACCAGGGCAAGCCTCCAAAGAGGGAAACAAAAGGGACCATCTTTGTCTTATCCATCTCTATACAGCCCGGCCTTCAGTAGATGTGGAAGTTATTTATTTAAATGGTATAGTTGGGAGAGTTAATTTTTTCAGCAGACTCACATGTCAGGTAATCCTCCATTTTGTAGAGAGGATAACGAAACAAGATTAATGTCTCGCCCTAAAGTCATAAATAAAAGTCAGAAGAAAACCTGAGCTGGAGTCCAGCTCAGTAGTACCTTTGCACAATATTCTCCAAGTTCCAGTAAAAGTTGAATGGATTCGTACCTTTTAATGTGTCACATGTTCTTTATAAACTAATGTGTACCATTAACACACCCCCTTTGTGGGTTGGGCATTGGGGGCTGTTTAATTACTATTTTGTACTCTAAAAGCCAGATGTGCACTTGAAGATGATTATTTTGGTGGGTTTTGATCTTTTTTCAAGCTACTTACACTCGCCTAGTGACTACTGTCACACACTCATGCAAGATGGCTGTGGGGGAAAGTGTGCATTTGCCTCCATGCAATCACATGCTGTGGGGCCTTGTTATTTCTGATTCTCTGGTCCAAATTTCTTAACCAACTATCTGAATTGGTACAGCCTTGTCAATCCTGCCACTTCAAAACAGTGATTTTTAAGCTATTGGAACATGGAAAAAAACTGAACGATTTCTGAAACCAAAAGCAGGTATTTTCTTCAAACTCAAGTAACTGAAATAACTGAAGAGATTTAGTTCAAATTGCAAATAAATTTGCCTTTGGATTGAGACAAGGCAAGAGAACTATCAGACTCAAAGGTCAAAAGGGACATTTTGGAGTAAGTTATAAACCAGAAAATAGGCATTTAGAATGGAAACGCTGAACTCAACAACAAGATGAGGTCATGACACCTTGGCAAGTATTTTTTGTTATTTTTTTTTAACTCACTGTGTTAACTCAGAACTTTATTTTCACTGACTCTAATTGAGAGTATCTCAGCGATTTTTTTTTTCTGTGTGTATATATTTTTTAAAGGATAAGAAGTGATGCTTTATAATTTGTTATGTTGTCCTAGTTCAGAAGAACTTAAAGCATATAGAAATTTTGGCTAGTTCTCATCTATAGTCCCTGCCTCTCCCTCGAACATGTACTCCCAAAATTGCCATTTCTTAGTAGTTTTAATAGTCTGTAGCTGGTATGGTTGCAAATTCTCAGAGAGAAATAGGTGTTTAGAGGAACTAATTTTCCAAGTGCCCAAATTTCCCCAGCCTTAACCAACTGTGATATAAATCAGAACTACAAACTTAAAAAATACAGATAAGATAATGTGTCTGCCCTTAAGTAATTAGTACAAGCACACTTAAAATTTATTGGAAAGCGCAAGGGTGGGTGATGCCCATAGCTCAATGGGTAGGGCACAGGCCACATACACCCAGGCTGGTGGGTTTGAACCCTGCCAGGGTCAGCTAAATAACAATGATAACTGCAACAACAAAAAAAATTAACCGAGTGTTATGGTAGCCAGTAGTCCCAGCTACTTGGGAAGCTAAGGCAAGAGAATCACTTAAGCCCAGGAGTTTGAGGTTGCTGTGAGCTGTGATGCCACAGCACTCTGCCAAGGGTGAAATAGTGAGACTCTATCCCACGCCCCCCCCCAAAAAAAAACAGAAAAGAAAAGAAAATGCAAGGGCAATTGGACAGGCTTTTGTTGTTCAGCAGTCCTACATCATAGTTAAATTCTACATTTTCTGGAGCAGCAAGTAAAATTTTGTACTAATTCATCTCCCATTTATGGAGTGGGAATCCTCTAATTAGGGATTTGTTCTCATTTCAGTTGATTCCGGTATCTCAGTCTGTTTGGATTGCTCTAACACAACGTCGTAGGCTGAGTAATTCACAAGCAACAGAAATGTATTGCTCACAGTTCTAGAGGCTAGCAAGATCTGGGCACCAACAGATTTGGTGTCTGGTGAGGGCCTGTTCCTCATGGATGGAGCATTCTTGCTCTGTGAACTATCACTTGGTGGAGGTGGCAAACAGACCTCCTCAAGTGTCTTTTATAAGGGCACTAAGCCCTTTCTTTTACCATAGCTCCACTCTCATGACCTAATCACCTCCCCGAAGTCCCACCTCTTAAAACTATTTCACTGGAGATTAGGTTTCAACATATGAATTTTCGAGGGACACAAATATTCAGACCATAGCAACTGAGTTGAAACTTACATTTTTACTAGCTTCTTAAAATGTTCCCAAAGCCATTTATCAGCGTAAAAAAGATTTAGAAGAACATCAACAAATATCTCTTCATTGAAAATATGAAGAGGGTTGGGTCAGAACATGTAGCAAGCTTGCTATTCTTCCAACACATGAGAGAAAAATACACTTAAATTCAAGTGGGGGAGAGAGGAGGAAAGAGAAGGGAGAGGGGTGGAGGGAGGGAGGAGAATTGATAAACTCTCACGTGAACTCTCATGTAAGAGTATACAGTACAACCCCTGGATGAAGGGCTCCACTACAACTTGAACTTTACTTAACAAACACAAACAATGTAACTTTCTACCCTCATATTAATCTGAAATTAAAAAATAGAAAGCAAAAGCTAGCAGGAGTAGTTATTCTTATATCAGATAAAATAGACTGTAGATCAACGCTAATTAAAAAAAGATGAAAATAGTCATTATAACGTATCATGATAAAGAGACAATTCAACAACAACTTCAACAAAAGAAATCCTAAATATATATACACCTAATACCAGAGCTCCTACACTCATAAAATAAATAGCACTAGTCCTAAGTAATGAAATAAACAATGATGTAATAATAGTGAAGGATGTCAATACTCTACTGAGATAACTAGAAAAATTATTGAGGCAGAAAAATTAACCAACACTGGACTTAAACAGGACTTTAGAACAAATAGACATAACAGACATTTACAGAATGTTCTACCCCAAAACTGCGGAGTATACATTCTTCCCATCAGCATATGGAACATTTTTCAAGGTACACCATATGTTGGGTTACAGAACAAATCTCAGCAAATTTAAAAATATCAAAATAGGGGCGGTGCCTGTGGCTCAAAGGAGTAGGGCGCCAGCTTCATATGCTGGAGGTGGCAGGTTCAAACCCAGCCCCGGCCCAAAACTGCTAAATATATGTGTGTGTGTGTGTGTGTGTGTGTGTGTGTGTGTGTATATCTCAAAATAGTACCATCTATCCTCTCAGATAATAATGAAATAAAACTAGAAGTCAAATCCCAAAGGAAATCTTAAAACTATGTAAATATGTAGAAATTAAACAAACAACCTGCTGCCAAATGATCTTTGGGTCAATAGTGAAATCAAGATACACATTTAAAAAAAAATTAACTGAATGATAGTGGTGACACAAGCTATCAGTGGGGAAACTCATGGTACTAAATGCTTATATTAAAAAGACAGAAAAATCACAAAATAACAACATAATTGTCACATTAGGGAACTAGAGAAATAAGAACAAACCATACTTAAAGCTAGCAGAAGGTAAGAAATAACAAGGGTCAGAGTAGAACTAAACAAAATTGAAACAAAAAATACAAAGGATCAATGAAACAAAAAATTGGTTCTTTGAAAAGATAAGTAAAATCAGCAGAACAACAGCTAAATGAACCCAGAAGAGAGAAGATTTAAATAAGCTCCGTCAGAAATGAGACATTACAATTAATACCTTAGAAATACAAAAGATCATTCAAGACTACTGCAAACGTATCTATGCACACAGAAGATCTAGAGATTATCAATGAATTCTTGGAAACACACAATTTCCCAAGCTTGAATCAGAAAGAAAAACATCCCAAGCAGACCAATTTTGAATGCCAAGATTAAATCAGTGGTTAAAAATCTTCTAACAACAACAAAGAGTAGGGCCTGATAAATTCATAGCCAATTCTACCAGACCTATGAAGAACAACTGGTGAAACTGTTCCACAACATCGAGAAGGAGGGAATGCTCCCCCACTCACCCTACAGAGACAGTATCACCCTGTTACCAAAGTCACGAGAGGTCACAACCAAAAAAGAAAACTAAACTAAATACCCTCATGAACAGAGATAAAAAAATCCCCAACAAAATTATAGCAAACAGAATCCAACAACACTTTGAAAAAGGTAACTCACCACAATCAAGTGGGTTTTATCCTGGGGATGCAAAGGAGGTTCAACATACACAAAGCAATAAATGTGATTCACCACATAAACAGAAGCAAAAACAAAAACCATTTCAATAGATGTAGAAATAGCATTTGATAAAATCCAGCACCCTATCATGCTAAAAAATCCTTAACAGTCTAGGCATAACAGACATATACCTCAAAATTATAATGGCCATAAATGATAAACCCACAACCAACATCATACTGGATGGGGAAAAAGTTAAAGCATTTTCCCTAAGAAGCACAAGACAATAATGTTGTTATTGCTTCTATTCAATATAGTATTGGAAATCCTAGCTAGATAAATCAGGCAAGTGAAAGAAATAAAGGGCATTCAAATTGGGAAAGAAAAAGTCAAACTATCCCTATTTGCTGACAAAATAATCTTGTGTCTGGAAAACCCTAAAGATGTCTTCAAAAGACTGCTAGAAGTGGTAAATAAATTCATTAAAGTCATCTCACACAAATCATTAGTATATCTATACACTAATAACAATCAAGCTGAGAATCAAATCAAGAACTCAATCTTATATATAATAGCAGAAAAAAAAAATACCTAAGCATATACTTAACCAAAAAAAAAAAAAAAAAAAAAAAAAGAAATACTTTGACAAGGAGAACTACCATGATGACAGAAATCATAGATAACCCAGACAAATAGAAAAACATTCCATGGTCATGAGTTAAAAGAATCAATATTATTACAATGTCTATACTTCCAAAAGTAATCTACAGATTCAATGCAATGTCTATCCAAATGCCATCTTTTCATATAATTAGGATAAAAATCCTAAAATTCATATAAAACCAAAAAAGAGACTGAATAGCCAAAGCAATCCTGATCATGAATAGCCAAAGCAAAACTAAGCAAAAAGAACAAATTCAGACACATTACATTACCTGACTTTAAACTGTACTGACAGGTAATAGTAACCAAAACGGCATGGTACTGGTATAACAGTATACATACAGACCTATGGAACATAACAGAGAGCTCAATAATAAAGCTAAATACCTACAACCAATGTATCTTCAACAAAAAAGATAAAATCAAACAATAAGGAAAGGACACCTTATTCAATAATGGTGCTGAGAAAATTGAGGACCTTCATGCAGAAAAGTGAAACTAGATCCCTTTCTCTTACTATATACAAAAGTTAACTCAAGATTGATTAAAGACTTAAATGAAAGATCTGAAACCTTAAAAATATTAGAAGAAAACCTAGGGAAAACTGTCATTAATGTTGGCCTTGCTAAAGAATTTATGACTGAGACTCCAAAAGCATCAAAACCAAAAATAAATAAATGGAACTTAATTAAACTAAAAAACTTCTGCACAGCAAACATAGTATTTGACAACTTTCAGAGTAAGAGAACATACACATAAGTTAAACATCTTACATAGGCCTTATATCAGAAGCTACAAGGGACTAAAACAAATCAGCAAGAAAAAAACAAATAACCTCATTAAAAGTGGACAGAAAACATGAACAGATATTCTTCAAAAGAATAAGAAGTGGCCAACAAATACATGAAAAAATATTCAACATCACTAATCACTAGAGAGATGCAAATTAAAATCACAATGAGATACCATATTATTCCTGTCAGAATGGCCATTACTAAAAAGTTGAAAAACAATAGATGCTGGCATAGATATAGGGAAAGGGGAATCTTTATACACTGTTGGTGGGGGTGTAAATGAATACGATCTCTATGGAAAGAAAACAGTATAATATTTTTCAAAGAACTAAAAGTAGATCTGCCATTCAATCCAGCAATTCCACTCCTGGGGAATCTACCCAAAGGAAAATAAGTCATTTTATTAAAAAGGCACCTGCACCTATATGTTTATCAAAACACAATTCACAGTTGCAAAAGTATGGAACCTACCTAAGTGCTCACCAATACTACTACACTGTATAATACTACTCAGCCATCAAAAAGAATTTGAATGGAACTAGACACCATTATTCTAAGGGAAGTAACCCAGGAACAACAACAACAACAAAACAAATAACATATGTTCTCTTTTATAAGTGGGAGCTAAGCAAAGGGTATGCACAGTCATATAGAGTACCTTAATAGACCCCGGAGACTCAGAAGGGGAAGAACGGTGGGGTGGGTTGTACAATGTTTATTATTCAGGTGATGGGTACATGAAAAGCCTAGACTTTTCCACTAAGCAAAAGAAAAAAAGAGAGAAAGATAAAAGAAAGGAAGGAGGGAATGATAAAAGGACGGGATGAGAGAAAGAAGGAAGGGAGCAAGAGAGGGAGGGAGGGAAGAAGGAAAATTCCATCTTGTTAAGAAAACTACAAAAAAAATCCCCCAAAGACTGTGGTCCTTTGGTATTAAGAACACACCATAGGGGGAGGAGCCAAGATGGCGATCTGTAGCCAGCTTTCCGCAGAGGTTCCTGTCCAGAAGGAGCGTTAAAGGACAAACTCAGCAAGAAAGCTGATGGTTTGGATCTGAGCCAAAATAAAAGGTCGAAGAGCGCACATCAACCCTGCTGGGGAGACCTGAGACCCTGAGGACACAAACAAAAAGGTACAGAGTACATCACCAAGTGGACGGGAGTCCCCTCCCCCATGAAGGAGGTTCGCAGTATACGCCATACCTCCATACAGACAAGCCAGCAGAGTCCGGACGTCCTCCCATCCTACCCCACAGGAGAGACCTTCTAAAAACCAAACCTCCTTCCCCTTCTAGGGTGCCGCGGCGCTCTCCAGCCAGGCATAAAACTGTATATACTCTCTACCTGCAAGTCAGAGTTCCAGGTGTTCCCCTCCACTCTCACCCCGAGGTCTGGAGGCCTGTCCCCCACAGAGTCCAGATTCTTGGAGATTTTCTTGAGGGGTGTGGACGGGCACAGACTGTTGCTGAACTGTGCTGGTTTTCTGGCTCGGGAGTGGCGAGAGGGGAGTGAGCC